>JAHZND010005841.1:0-18728 GCA_027744115.1 Acrocyrtus sp. NNG-2020 | reverse complement strand
TTTCCACAATCACTTTCAACTCCATGTATTTTCCCTATACGCAAGCGGCCGTGACGATGTTTTTACACAAAAATTTGAATGTTGGGCGCCGTCGATTTCACTCAGTGTTTCCGTGTAGTGTTGTGCTGTGGTAAATTGGGAATTTCCTTCAAACCAAAGTGCTTAAGGTGGCGCAATTCAATGTAAAATGTAGCATTGCTCTCCCTCTCGGCTACAACTTTTGCAGTTACAAAAGTTTTCTCTAACTGTAAAGTTAATGTGAGACCGTAGCAAAGTGCATCTACAGCTATATATCTTCGCAGAACTACGGCCAGTATTAACTTTTGCTAGGAAAGTCTCCAAGACTCAATAACATATGTTTTAAGAGATTGCAAAACTATTGAAAAAGGAGACTTCAAGGTCTTATAGTGTCTCGGAGTATTGTAAACACGCTTGTTTGTTTCAAATAAAATGTCTTGCGTTTGTGTCACGTTGGGTGGGAGCAAGCAGCGAAAACTTGTATTTGGGATTTGTTGGTATGTTATGGTAAACTGGCTTTATTGAATACACTTATGCAGTATTAACACTAGCCTGGCCTGATTATTTAAATAGAACTTGATCAAAATAAATAGTTGCGGCCTCTTATGCGAATTAGTGGCAGTGGAGTAGTAATTTGTTTCCTTTGATGCTTAAACTTTTTAATTCGACCTAATTTGAAAATCCCAGAAACTCCACTTTTCAGGGTGTCTGCTAGAGTGAGAAGCTCACAAAATTCTCCAGCCCGCTAATTAGATATAATAACGGGGAAGGTGAGAAGATTGGCTCGAGAGTTAGTCTATACATATTATGGACATGCTTTCACCGCGGGATATAAAGTCCAGGAAAAGGGCTTGCCTACGTGATTCCATTATGAAAAGATCATAATGATATACCTTCTGCTAGTTCTGCCGCCGCAAGTTGCTTCTTTACAAAACTTTTCCAGATATTACTTTTCCGGGAAATACAAAAGAGATAAAAATTAACTCTCAGTTGTTCCGAAATTAGAAAAGGCATTGCAATTAACCCTCCTTCAGTCAGAACAACTCACTCCACACTCCAAATGGAGCGAAAGGATAAAAAGAGGCTCATGTCCTGTAAGGAGAACATTCATTTTTACCGTTACCTTGTGAAGCCGGAGGGAGTAAATTTCTAAAGAAATTCTGGGTCGCGGTGCACAGAAACATTTCTGCTTGTGTTGGACAAAAGATGATTGTTCAATAGTCAATAGTGTGCTGGCGCTCCTCTTAAGTAGCAAAGCCCAACTTTTTCCACAGCATATTTCATCAATCATGATGATAAAAGTGGTGGAGTGGACGAGAGAACGTCGATAAACGACTATTCCTTTGCATTTTTCTCCGATTCGGGGATCATTTGTCAATGTTATTTCCAGCAAAAACGTGCAGTTGCCTTTTCATTTTATAAAGTACACGAAAAAACGAGCTAATATAATTATGTGCATATAATTTTTTTGCCATTCCATTGTTTGCGTCGCAGAACTGCAAATAGAGTGTAGTAATGCTGTCTGCAGGAACGGAAATGGATGAAAGAAGTTTGGGGAAAAAATTCTATTTGATCAATGAAAGCATCTCATTCGTTTAGTCCTAATTTTTACGATGAAGTAGGTACTGTTATTCCATACTGTGAGTTTTCCGTGCAGTGTGCACTGGCGCAACTGGAACGTACCTTTTTTATATCCGTCAGCATCATCACATGCGTTTCGGTGAAAGACGCATGATTCATCACAATGAGAACAATAGGAACGGAAGAGAGGAAAAAAACTAAAAATAAAAATAGGACAGCGAATTGAGTGAGATATTGTCGTAACTGAGGGGAGCAATGTAATGTAATTGATCAAGAGAAAGATTAAATGGATTGAAACGGAAGATAAAACGAAATTCCCTCAAGTTGGATTGAAAAAGTTTAACTAGTGAAAGTGGTAGTCGCGGCCATGCTCAATTCCCTGATGTGTATTGATGACCGTTGCACACCAATTTAGCATGTCTCGTTGGTAATACAAGTCGGGGAATTTTTTTTTCCTGGAGGAAGGCGAATTTATATCAAAATTTTGTTTTGTCCTGTGCAAATGGGATGAGCCCATGCTTATCTGTGTACCAGTTTTATACAACGTTCATATGGTTCGCATGAGCTCATCGCAAATTCATGACTTATTGTCACTAAATGAAACTCGGATAGTTTTGTAGTAAACAAAGTTTCGTAATATTTGCCTACGCGCTCTCTCATTAGCAGTAATAGTAATGCTCCCTACTAATTTATTTATACAAGATGTTTTTTTCAGAGAGAGGAATTGTTTTGCTAGAGTATACTTGTGAAATTTCAAGGCTCAGAGTACTTTTTTTTCTGTTAGTCAAGTCAAGAAGTTGTCAATTTCGTATAGCTACTTGTAATATTTCGTCTTCCCTCCCACGGCAACCATAGCGTGTAAAATGCAAACCCATTTCGCAGAACGTACCCAATGGCTTTTAAGTCACATCAAATTCTCGCAAATTGTTGGCGACACGGGAATCCTGAGCTTAAAGTGCGTTGCAGCTGAAAGAGTTTTCTAATTTATGCAAGGTGAAATTCCGCCCTTCCTGTGTTTTGCCCTTGTGTTGTAACTTCAAAAGATCAAATATATTTCACATTTAGAAAAACTACGACCTACTTTCTGGAAATTAAAAAAAAATGTTCTCTAACAAGTAAGCTACCAGGTACTGGGAGAAAAAAACTTTGCACATATTACATGAGCACAAACTCTAATTCCAATGGCTTTTAAGTCACATCAAATTCTCGCAAATTGTTGGCGACACGGGAATCCTGAGCTTAAAGTGCGTTGCAGCTGAAAGAGTTTTTTAATTTATGCAAGGTGAAATTCCGCCCTTCCTGTGTTTTGCCCTTGTGTTGTAACTTCAAAAGACCAAATTTAATATATTTCACATTTAGGAAAACTACGACCTACTTTCTGGAAATTTAAAAAAAAATGTTCTCTAACAAGTAAGCTACCAGGTACTGGGAGAAAAAAACTTTGCACATATTACATGAGCACAAACTCTAATTCTGTTACTAAATTTATCAGAAATAGGCAACACAAGGGACTCGCATGCTGAAAATTTTCCAGCACAAAAGAAAACTTAGCTTTGAGGACGATGATTTCTAGGAAGCAGAATCCAAAAGTAAAAAAATAAGTTTAGAATTATCCGTAAGCTTATTCCTACCACGCAAGCTACAATTTTCGATTTAACTCTACTGGTAACCTTTATAGGAGAAACAGAGAAAGAAAAAGTTCCTTGAAGTTTTATTTTGCGAAAACGTGTGTTTGTTTAAAAGTGAGAAACCTTCAAACACAGTAATGGACCTTTTGTGTACAGACACATGTGTATTTTAATGTCGCATTGATATGGAGCAACTTTCCCTAATTCGACAAATAGAATACTACGGGTGGCAAAGCTCAGCGTTGCGAAATTACCAGGAACACAAAACTTGACTTCCTCATGTTTTGTTTGACTTCCGAAGGATCATGAGAAAAGAATTGTGTGTCAATATGCTTGTGCTAGAATGAATGGGAATGTATTATGTGACAAAGAGACAAGACCCACTTTGTTGTCTTCACGAAAACCTCAAAAGTTTCAAGAGACAAAAAAGTGCTACAAGGCACACAAGTACCGTCATTCTCGCTCTGCATTTTTTTTTAAATCAGAGAATAAACTTGTTTCGCAATAAAAGTTTCTTTGAAATTGCCAATGCTCGTGCTGCTTTATGATTTCCGAATTTGATGGCCTTTTCATTTCGTGAAAGCAAAACTTTTCTAATTGTGTTCAATGCTATCAACTAAAAAATAAAAATAGCTGAGTTGAGAGCACACTCTCATAGCTCCTTCACTCTTTCTTACCTCATATATATCACCCTCCTTCAGCTGAACCACCAATATACGTGTTCCGCGAATTGATAAGAATAAAAGCGTGCCATGTTCAATCAAAAAGTAGGCACTTATTTCCATTGACGCTCCAACCCAAAACCTTACACTCGCTTTCTTTTTCTCAGCAAAATCATTTCCAGAAACTGTCTGACTTCGCCAGACAGCTATAGACAGGCCGCTGACATTTAGCTTGCACTGCATGCAGTGATCATAAACCATAGAAATACTGCTGCTAATATGATTATGCCAGAGCCTCCTTTCTCTTTGAGTGTCTTTACAAACCCACATTATTTAGTCCTCCTTCTGCATCACAACAAAGAAGGGGCAAAAAAAAAGTTGGAGAGTGGAAAGAAAAAAGTTGCACTGGAGAGTCACATTAAGCGTTGTTGACACGAAGATACATACGATAATCATACCTCTAGCAAATTGCTTAACTTGTTTCTTCCCACTTACTGACTTTCCTTTTCCCGTATAGAGTAAAACATGTAGCTCTGATTCACTCTCCGGAAGTCAAACTTTCCCCATACTACTATACAAGTTGAGTGCCTCCAATGCAATTACCAAGCATTTCTCATCACTGCTGACATTCTCATCTTTTGCAGGGCTGATGATGCTCAGCTACATGCTCTTATAATTATAAAAATTCATTTTATACGATACGTTAACTGGGTAATGTGTCCATAAGAGGGTAGCCTCGTTTTTCTCCCGTTTCTCGGTTTTGCAGCCTAATATAACTCTCTGAAAACAAATGGTTGTGCGGTAGGTAGGCCAGTGAAGTCCCGCCATTTGTTTTATGGCCGCGCCGGTCTTTATGTAGTGTATTATCCAATTTGTTGCTCCTTTCGGGGAACACAGTTGTGGATGCGAAAATACAACGTTAGTGGGCCATTAAGCTGTCATATTGGGGAAAATTATATAGGAAAATGTACTACCCTTTTTGTTCGTCCGTCGCCCACCAAATCCCTTTATGAACGGCACAAGTATATATCCGCGTGCCCTAATGGGCAACATTCATTTGTCGGAATATGTATGACTGCCGCTAATATCGCGAATTTTCAAGTACTGCAAATGAAGACTATTAGTCATCAACCACATTATCTTTAATATTTTATGAAAAGCAGCTGCTTTAGTGCTTGCTCAAGACGGAAATGAGCGGAAGGAGGTACACAGCTCATCATTAAAAGTGAAGGGTAGTGAATGAGAATTTAATGAGTGCTAAGTGTAAAATAGGAAAATTGATGGACACCTACGCGACGTGATAAATTTGCAGACGTGACATGGTATGAGAATACTTAATTTAATCACAATCCTATTTTCGGATTTTCTTTCGCAAAATTTTTTTGCGGGCTCCGTTTGGCTTTTGCAGTTTGTAAGCGCCAAAATTGTAACGCTCGCTGCTACGAATTGTGCAGTCTTTTCCTTGAAAGCCACATTTAATACTTTGTAAGTAACGAGTCGTTGGGAAGACTCCAGGGAAGCTAAAGAGAGGCTAAGGGAAAACAGTCTAGACAGCTTCACAATGGTTTTCTATAAATTTAATCGGTAATGGCCTACACTTCACAACCTACTTTACTGTTGATATTACATTAGCAGACACTGTAAATATTGGAGGACAGTAGTATGGAGCAATAATTGTCTGCAAAATATGAATGAGGCGAAAAATTGCTGCTGTCGGACTTGGAGGGAAAACATGATTATCTTACTTCAACAACATTCGGTAAAGAAAAGGGCTTTAAGTAGAAAAAGGTCACAAGTGTAATATGAAAAATAAATCCTGAAATATTTTCTTTTTTTAAAATCCAAAGTAGACGCTATAATAAAACACAGCCGAGTAGTGGATAATTAAGTACAGAAACTTCAAGTTAACATTGAAGAACAAGATTTTTGTATTAAATTGTTACTACACGCAGAGGCGAACAGATGGAAAGATGTGCTCATTATTGTACATTCTGTTTTCAACATGGTTACTAAAAAGAGTTTTTTTTAATTTCCGGGTTTTTTTCTTTTTCTGTTAAGCCTAAAAGAAAAGTACCTATATAGGTTGCATATTGCACGGGCTATGCATGCCTTATTGTGAAAAAGTTAAGCCTCCACTGAAAATAAAATATGCAGTGCCATTCGATTACTCATGTTTCTCTGTCGGTAATTCGTTCCTAGAATAAAACTGATGCTGCAAAAGTAAACTGGCGGCAAATCTTGGAAATAAATTCTGGTACTAAAACGGATTAATGCAGCAGCTACTCCATTTTGAATTTTTGAGCAATTCTTTACAATTTGAATCACCGAAAGAATATAGGCTCATATGCTATATGTGTCTCATATTAACAAGAGTGAGTTAAACACACAACCATGTTGAATGTTATGTGCGAAGCATCGTCGCACCAGTTGTGCTTACACTTCTCTTGAAATCTTTGCCATGTATGCATGTTAAGATAATTATTATGCTGTTTTGCAAATCATTTTTTATTCTCAAATTTCCAGAACTTGCTCCTACAATATACTTCAGACAAACACTATACACACTTCAGATGTTTTTCACACAAAAAATTACATTCCACTTTTGGGACGATTCTAAATCGAATGAATTTTTCTTAAATTTCCCTCCTTCGAGTGCACCCACTCTCAGTTTAATTTTATTGCTCGTTCTGTCAAGCTCTGTATGAATTTGATATCCCATAAGAGACCATTTATCTAAAATAGTTGGGAGGTACCGCACCGCTTTCTTTGCGAAATCAACTTTAAGCCATTATCCTGCAGCTTCTGATCTCCACATTGCACTTACACTTGGCACATCACCCAATCGAAAAAAAAGAATGCAAAGTGAAATATCATAAAGCAAAAAGGCAGAGAGCATCGAGGAACGGGGATCTGCCAAGTGGATGTCCACAAGAATATTTTTTTTCCTTTTCCTTGAGCCAGGCTCTGCCGGATCACTTACTTCCAACGACCGCTGCAGCATTTACTTATGGAAGTGAAGTGAGAAGTGGTGTGATGTTAACCCCATCATCAACATTAACATTCAGCTCCCATAATTTGCAACCGAAATCTTAAGCCATATGTTGGCCTTATACATGTGAGTCGTGAACGTAGGTATGGCCTCCTTGAGAAAATTGAGCCCTTTTGTATAACGCTTTTTTTGTTTTTTTTTCGAGAAGAGTGGAAATGAGAGAGCGAAGAGAAATGCTGTTGCATTAAGGAAAATGTACATAAAATATATTCCCGTCGTCCCTTTTTCTTCCCCTTTTCCATTTTTGCATTTTGTCACCGTGCCTTTACTCTATTCATGTTACTGCTTACCAACCTAGTCATTTTCAAGTAGTGCCATACACACTCTCCAACTTCTAATATGTAGGCGCACATGCGAGAGGGTAATCAACTTGAAAAGAGATCCGGCACACTGCTAAAAAAAAGTAGTAAGAGATCGTGTTTTTTGAACAGAGGAAGGAAAACCGAGTCTGTCCCCGTCGTCCTTACTCCGTTGCCGTACAACAGAACTTAAGAAGGTCCTCCTGGGTGACTGTTTCTTGTGAGCTGATTAAATAGATGAGGAGTAAGTAGGCGTTGAATGGTCTGCAAATGTTGTGTTTGATGAGGTGTGTAATATGCTCCAAATTTATTTGCTTCCCTCTACCCACTCGATTGAAAGCCTCGTGAAAATGTAAACTGGAGGAAATTATGATACTGAAAGCAACAATGAAGCGTACTTTCTTTGCTCCTGACTCTAATGGGCTGACGGTGTCTATCTAATTTTTCATACATGGAAAATTTAGCACCATCGCTCTAGAAAGGGGAACGGATGCAAAGGAGATAGCAGCCTGTATCAGAGTTTTAAGACAGAAATTCATCCTTCGAGATAAAAACGAAAGCAAAAAAAAGATTTTTTGGAACGATCACGAAGAGATGGCTCCTTGCGTCTACGATCCGGATCCGACATTGATTAACTGCATCAGTGTTTTCATTTGTCATACGATTTTTTGCGCTTTGTTTGCTATGACATTCCTAAATTACATTTGTAGTTACAACGGTACCCCGCAGATTGTATATCGACCATTCTTAGCGACTTTGGAATTGCACATCGCAATAAATACAGATGGGTCCTCCTCCATTCAGTACAATCTAGAGATAGCAAAGAAAGTGGGTGCTAAGCTGCAAAAGTAATGATGAGACCATTACAGGAAAGTGAATTGCAAGCAATCGCTTTGGCTTTGATTTCTTAAATTTTACTGGTGTGCGCCATCGACGCTTTTCTGGTAAAAGAAATTTAATGCGAAGCTCTTTGCAGATCATTGCCAATTCAAAGCATACTGTATCTTCCGTTTACATTTGGAAAAGAGAGAGGGAGGCAAAATAACTGTAAGGAGAAGGTGATTAATGACTTTATTGTAGAAATTTAGGATGTGATATCTCGCAACAGGAAAAAATAATTCATCCACTGCGCTATTATCATAGACACAAAACTGCCTTGAGAGAAGCTTGAAATTCACTTAAGGCTAGTATTACTGCTCACAAATTAACTTATTTACTGCGAATTAAACTATCACAAGTTTTCTCCTTCGGTGAACGTACCTGTAGCGAAACTGTAGAGCTAAATATTTTGGCCAATGGCTTTAATCTATCTTCCTTGTGTCTGTTTGGAGATATCGGCTTTGACAAGTGGCAAGGGAAAGTTTTGGAAAGGTGAGATTTTTGCTAATGCTGAATTTGTATTGGCATTTGTAATGTATTTTTCATGCTTCTGCTGAAGAAAAAAGTTTTACTAGGTTGCTATCTTGTTTTTGGGTAAAGTTTACGTCATTTACAAGAAATGCGAAGAGAGATAATGCGAAAAAGGATTTCTGTGAGTTTTTGCAGAGCCGAAAGGAAAGTTTTCGTGTAGAAGGAAAAAAGGTAAGTTTATCCAAGGAATGATGGAACTAAGATTAAATTAAATTTGGAAACCAGATTCAACTCGTTTTCTAGAGAGAACCCAAAAATTTTGTAATCGAATTAGTTCTGTAGCAGCAAAAATAAATGTACAATCTATCCAGTATCTTCATGCCGTTTTCATATGTGCACATTATGAGATCATAGCTATCGAATGCTTAATCAAACAGTCGACCAAGTTTTGCGAGCGAGTTTGCAAAATTCGTAATACAGTTAGCAGTATTGGATGATTCACGCCATTTAAAAATTGTGCTGAAAATTTGTAATGACATTTTAAACTGTGAGGCCTGAGGTGACTAATTTCTGAATTATCACTGGAAGGTGCTACGCCATTTTCAATTTCTTCGCAAAACGTTTACATTAAAGGATTACACAACCAAAAAATGGATTTAGCAAACACAATTTCTCCCAAATCATACAGCACACTGCTTCAAATGCAACGATTAGTGTCTTGAGTGAGCCTTGTTCCTATTTATATGACCGACTTTTTTTAATGCAATTGTCAACGGAAAGAACTCTGGGTTAATTTCTGGTAAGCTTTTCCTTTCAAATTGTTTACCCAAGTAACAAAGTGGGAGCAAACATGTAACATAAAAGTGGCATTATTTAAGGGATTCTACAGGGACACAGTAGAAAACCTGCTAAAAGCAATTTCTTAACTGATTGCTCATGAGGGACTCATAATATATGCAGGTCTGTGAGTAGCACATAAAGTTAAAAGTATGTTAATGGTTTAAGCAACTAAAGCAAACACAATTTAAGATGGATGTAAAGCGAGAGCTGAATGGCGTAATGCCCCATTTCTGTTTTTCTGTACTTTGGCGGCTATCACAGAGCATTTTCTCCTAAAATTTATAGCGAGCGCTTAATTGCGGAAATGAGACATTATTGCAGTGCTTCCAAAAAAATGGGTTCTGATGGCGCTTCCACAAGTATAGGGTAACTGATAGCATTTGTATTGTGAAAAAAAAAATTCAGCTAGCGACTGACGATGTATTATAGGAAGGCTACATCATCAGTAGAATTGACGTGTCAACCTGGAGTAACATTTTTGATTAGTTCTTTCCTTTGGGAAACTTCGCTTTCAAATATACAACTGTCAGTCAGACAACTATTGCAAGGAAGTGGAAGTTATATTTGGAAATTAGTTTTCAGATCTCAGCTGGCAGACGGATACTCAGAAAAATTGTTGCATGTTAGTTAGTTGCACGAATGGCTGGTATCTTGAAGGTGTGCGAAACCAAAGTTTATTTTAAGTTGACATTTGCTGAGTCACAAGTTGCACCTGGAAACGCCCTGGAATAAACTACTTTCCTACCTGACTACGAGCTTTTAGGATAGGTATAGTCAGTTGTTGTAGTATACGCTGCTTGTATCCAATTTCCTGGATTTATTTTCTGTGAATTTCGGACCCATTTTTCACTCGTTCGTGAAAATATCACTCAACAAACACTTTTTCCTTCATTGCCAGTTCCATAAACATCGCGAAGGAATATCCACCCATTATGATTAGAGGAGGAAGCGCGGAAATTGAAAATGTCACCTTGTTCAGCAGCCTTCCTCATTTGTGATTCCATTATTGGCCTACAACATGTGATCATTCGATTACAGAGGGATGCTAGGATTCCCATCCCTATTTGGAGAAACTAGTGATGTGGAATTAATCTCGCGTCTTTAGTTTTAATACTATATCCACTATAGAACTTAAAGAAGCGAAATCACAAAATATTTCGGGAGATGAAAATAAAAAGGCAAGGAAACAAAAAGTGTTTTTATGGTAAACGATTTTTGTCATGCAATCTAGGAAAGTATATGGCTCCGGGAAGAAACTTGCGCGATAAAAATCAATATGGTATTGGGAAATGTACCGGCAAAAGTAAGATACATTAAACTGAATCAATAATGAAATCGCACATATTTGGAAGTAGGTGCTGCGTTTTTGAAATCAGAAAGGTATTTTGTGCATCTAAAAGCAAACGGAATTAAAGTGGAATTGGAAATCGCGTAAATCATGGCATACATTTCGAATTTGGGTAGTGCAACGACTTTTCAATGGAAAACTTGGCTCAAGTCAGATTACTCCTTTCAGGAATGCAGTTCTCTTGTAAGGAACGAGTATGGCTTTGCAATGATACAGAATTTATATCTTAAAATGTAAATTTGAGTAAGTTGGTATTCCAAAGGAGTGTAACTGTGGCAGATGGAATCACAAAAAAAGGGTAGCAAGAGCCCCTACTAATGCAGCATAATGTATTTTAAATTCCAAGTAATTTCCAGGTTTATTTTCCTTGTTGTTACATAATCCTACATTGTCTGAGTGGATGCGGAGATGTGAGACTCTCGTACTATTGACAATAAGTGCTGAGTGCTACCTAAAACTATTATAATTTCAAAGACTGTGATTTGCGTGTGTAATGTTGACTTGAGTGAAAGTGCAGCATTCATCATCCACATAGAATATTCCATCAGCTGAAGCACTTTCTGCTATTTATATCAACTCTCTTTGCAAAGGTTCAAAGGTTACCCCGAAAAAGCTATTACTGTTGTATTACTTACAAAATTACTCAAAAATGTTGTAATTCATCTGGAAAGGTGGGAAATAGCACTTTCTTCCAATTTTTGAAACGAAAATACTTTTATCGTTATTTTATTTCATCAACGCTGTGGGAGAAAGTTTGTATTTTCTTCTTCATTTCAAAGAATTTCTTTTTAAAGGTGGAGGCATGTGCGTGGATGCATACTCTACTGCACTACTCTGTTCCCAGCCAGCTCAGCAATTCGTCCTTGTCCTAGCGGTACATAGACAGTCACTGCGTGGCTTTTTCTAATCAAACTCAAAGACCAATTTCGTTTTATGCACAGACAGAAAGTCTCTTCCAAAATTGAAAAAGTGTCACTCGTAAAACAGACTGCTCTATACTAGATACTACTTTGGTAATGTGGTTGAACTTGGATACATGTAGTCGCAGTAACTACATTTGGCTTTATTTAAAAGAGATCCACACATGCACTTAATATACCTAGAGCATTGAAATGTCTAGCAACGTCTGCTCCTTTTGTTCCTCCTGACAAAGAGCTTTTTTTACCAATACTTTACCCTGATGATGAATGACAAGGAGCAGCACATAGTTGTAAATATTGCGCCCAAGTTAAATAAAGTATCCTGATATATTCGCGTGGCATTGCGAAAGCACTCAAAAAAAAAGTTGTTTTTATAGGGAAAGGCGAAACTTGCTCCTTTTTTATAAACTTCCAGTCTCCCGTTCCTCCTTAGACCATAAAAATATCTGTGTCAACGTCAAGTTGTAGTAACAGGGGAGGCAAACAATAATCCTTTTTTTTCTGCAAACTGGAAAATAAACTCCAGGTGCGCACTACAAAACAACTCGCAAAACAGTTTCTGTTTAGTGCGCAGCGTGTGCATGCAATAATAGCTGAACAAAGAATAATAAATAAAACAAAAATCGTAAACGACAACCCTTTTTCTTCTCCTAAGCTACGGTTTAAGGAGCCTTTTTTGTGAAATTATTAAACAAAAATTCTCCACTTCAATAGTGCTTTCTCTTGGTGTATGACTCAGAATATGACAAAAAATTGCAGTATTTTCCAAGGGATGCACAGACGGCTATGTGTGGGATGTGAGAAGTCTCTAAAAAACCAATATTATCCTGGTACGTCATGTTTGCTTTCACCTAATGGGCAAGTCCTTCAAACGGTTGGAAAAATACCAGGAAGCGTACATCTTCGTATTGAGGCGCATTGAGCTTTGCCATTTTAATTTCAAAGGGGAACCTAAATCCAATTTCCACGAGTGGAAGAAAAGGATTTCTTTCCCAGGAGTAATCAAAACAACTACAATCAGAAAAGCCGTATTACAAAATTTGCGTCTTTTTTTCCTCCCTTTTGTTATGCATGATTAAATAAGCGTTGTCAGATTCAGATAATATGATTCTGCTTTATGTCGGGAGCCTTCTTTGCCAAATCTCTCAGCAAACAACAAACAAATTTATGTGCCCATTTTCCTTCCATAATACTACTCTCAACGGAGGAAATGAGCTACTAATATTCTCAGTAGAGCATGCAGCTGTCAGCGCACGCACCTGCAAATCTTACAGAATTATTCCTTCAAAATATTACAGATCGGAGGGGGAAGAGACGCCGGTAATACGACAAGAAGGTAATAACTTGACCTTGGAATAATAGCTGTGAGGTTTTCCTCATACCCTTCCGCTGGACAAGCTATGCATCTTAAGTAGGTTTCTTCCATTCAGCCAATGCCTCCCACTCTCATCCTGTCTGACACATCCTGTGAGTCCTATTTCCATCCGATAATTTCCTTATTTTTCGGTTTCCTAAATCTCGCCAGCTTACACCTTTGAAAGGTTGTGATTGTAAAAACACTCTTTACTTTTGCTCACTGCTTCCCTAATATTACCTGAGGCCATCACATGCACGACTTCCTCCGAGAAAAAGAGAAAGAAAAACAGGCTTATTTTTGCATCACCGCTTCCTAGATTCGACATGTCTCCAATTTTTTCTTTGTGATAAAGAATTCTGTGTTTATGTAGACATACGCTGACAGAGAACAATGGACTGCCTTATTCGAGCTACAAGAGTATACAATACAGCTCAAACATACTTTTTTTCAGCCGCTCCAACATACCTAATTGTGTTTGTAAGATGACTACATCGGCTGTCTCCATTGTTTCCTTTTCCAGCTTAAATAAACCTAATGCGAGGTCTATTAGATGGTCCAAAGTGTATTTTACAAGAGTACATAATTTTTTGCGAGTTCGTCAAAACATGAAGACGAATTCACACATATTTTTTAAAATTGTCTGAATCCACTGGGTAAATTTATTTTTGTGATAGTAGTCGTATGAGTAGAGTAACTGTATTCAGAGAGATGTAGATATGAGCGTCGCAAGTGTGCCACTTGTGAGCGAGGTTAGACTTTCTTTCCTTCAACTAGGTATCGTACGTGCATCAGATCATCAGTTAGTCCCGCACGAGAAATGTTATGGCTGGGAGGAAACATTTTCCCTCGCCTTTTTTCCAATAAAAATATGGTGGAGTGAGATGGTGAGAGTAATAATAATGATGATGGTGCACGAAAAAAAGAAAGCAATATTTCACCTGAGCGAATCTTTCCACAGCGCTTATTACACAGAGCTACATCGATTCACTCAAGTGTGAGCATGTAGCCTAGCATACAAGTAAATACAGGATTGGTAATGATGATGGGTAATAGCAATCATCTCAATAACGGATAGATCGAATGATACCCGTAGGATTGGTGAATCACTGCGTTCACATCAAGAAAAATCTATTTTTTTGGAGCACTTCAAGTCCAAAAAAAACTATGCTTGCTATCGCTAATACTTCGCTTTTAGCATTTTTTCTAACTCATCATTTATGATGGATGCCATAAAGCTTGAGAATTCGCCCAGAATTTGGAGTGAGCATAAAAGTAGAAGGAAATTAACTTGGGCAGATGTCTGTTAAATAGGCACTCATAGCTCTATGTGGTAAGCTGTCATATGAGTGGAAAAATAAAAAAAAATGTTCTGGTACTTTCTCTCATAATCAAATGTAATTTAGGTATTATGTATGCGGAAGAAAAAAACATGCGAGGGGATGCTGAAAATCACAGGATAATGAAAGCCCAGATGGCAGATTTCAGATTGTACTTGAGCTCAGCAGTGCATAAAAGGCACTTTGTGTTTTGATTTCATTTGCACGTTAACTCTTGCAGCCTAGAATCCTCCCACAGTTATGAATTCAGCTAGAATCCCTTATTTACTTTGGAATAAAACCACCACTTTAGCAGGAACCACATCCATTGACTTACACTAGTGCCGTCAATTGTCATTACTTCGATTGCTCGTTACTGCTCTTGTAAGAGTGCTATTATGAGTACTCGTCACTTTCTCTCGAAGACGTGTAAAGTAACAATAGACTTCATTCTGTATTGAAAGTTTCTAATATTACATTTTTCAGGATACTAAATATGAGAGCACAAAAGCAGCAGATGACAGCCTAAAATAATATTGTAATAGGGTGACTGATATGGCAGAGTTTTGTTATTTTTTGAAAGCAAAATATGACATGAAGATGTCACCGCCTGTTTAAAGATGGTGACAAAGCAAACTAATGCTGGGAAGAAAAAATCAGTTTTAAACATGATAAGCTTAGCAGAAGTGACGTGCATATTATTACAGATGAAATCACAAAGTGCGTGAATGGAATCAGCAGTATCGGTAGACCTGACTCTGCTTTAGTTAGCTGATAGAAGGGAGTTTTTGAAAGGTCGGACAAACAGGAATATTCGGTGATGTGGTAAGAGTGCCTAAAGCATCCAATTTACAAAAATCGGATGGCGGCTAAAGATGAAATAAGCTCATAATGTCTTCCTTTTTTATATCATACGAAATCCTAGGCTTGTCAGCGCAAAAAATATTCAATTTTGGAAGATGAGTTGATGAAAGTTGCTCGAGCAGAGGAGCAGCCACTTTCCAATTTTTCCACTCAGATAAATGACATTTCAACGATGCGGTTATTCCGCTAGGGCTGGATTGCTTCGAGGTAGCAGATAGGGAAAGTGGGCTCGAAACTAATAACGAAAAAGCTATTAATAAAGAAGCGCTTCTTTAATCAAGCAGAGTCACACGCATTTCATTAAATGCCGAGGTAAATGATGCGCGTCATATAGAGCGGTGCTTACTCGAAGGCGCTTCGCTACTGTAAATTACGCGCGTAAGTGTTAGAGAAAGCATAATTAGTGAGTATTTAACTAAAAAAATACTTTTGAGCGAATAGGTTTTCTCTAATGAGAGTCCCCATAAGAACTCTGGAAAAAATTGGAGCGCAAAGATGCAAGGAGCACGAGTTGAGAATTGAATTTGGACCACGCAAACAGGAAAAGGAAAGAAGGTTTTTTAATGAGTTCCTGTTTCGTTTTCTCATTTATATGCTGACAATAGTCGGCACTTTGTAGAAAGCAGCAAGGAAACTGAAAGAATGAGAAAATGTTTTTTTCTCAGACATTTTCACAGTGTATAAATTCAATTGTGTGTACAGAAGGAAAAATGAAGCACTTCCCTTGCCATATTACTTAAAAAAGCTGACTGGCCTTGGATACGGTTTGACTCCGCGAAATTTTCCCGTGCATGTGTGTAGACTCAGAAGCTAAAATTGCATTACGCTAGGAAGAAGACCAACTTCTCCAATCTCCACACACAATGGCAAAGAAGGGAAAGTATCCGGTTTTCATCTTACATGTTCGCCTTATATGTACATAAGATTATTTCTAGTCAAACAAATTGAACTAAAATTTAAGTCAAACAAGATTTGCAAGTCAATTTTTGACAGTACTGAAGCATGATAAAACATGTAGTAAAGTTGATAAGGCTTATTTAATTTTTAGAGTGGATTCATGCATCCACAAAAATTAAATAAGATTGGAAGTGATTTGGTGTTTTTAAAATGTCTTTATCGATCGTCTGTGTGGAGCGCCTGTGTAAAGTAATTACAGAAAAGCGGCTGTGAGGAGCAATCAAAATTTGGCGGAAATTCTATTATTACTTGGAAAGCTTGCCTAGATAGTAACTTTCAATTTAACATTGCTTTTCAATGCACTCACACTCTATCTTTTGTAAGTTGGTCAGTTTTTCTGAATATCCAGTGTGGGAAGGTTCCACACTGATACGTGAGGGAACGAGTTTGGAATTGGAAGTAGTTTTGGGTTCCACTCTTTGGGTATATGGTACCCTGCAAAAGGATCCACCACTGCTGCTGGCAGTGAAAATAGGAAAGAAAAAAGTTGAAGAAGTCAATTCAAAAGAAAGCTCATATCTCCTCTGCCATTTTCTGGTAGGGGGAGATATAAGAGAAATTTTTTTAAGAGTGCAGTCTGGTCTTTGACATGCTAAACCTTGTTATCACTGCTCTTATGAATGGATCGAGAGCTAAGGACGACCCCTTTCACCCTTATCATTGTAGTAATCATCATCGTGCCGCAACATTATGCAAACTCTCATGATTGTGGCTTTTTATTCAATGAATGGGAAAGCTGAAATTGGAAGGTTTGTTTGTAGTCCTTCGGGTGATTACTATATTACTATATGGGCACGTATACGTGCTTAGTATGAGCATGCACACCGAGGAAAAGCTAAATCTCGAGAGATTGCGTTTTTCCAGCGTAATATGACCCCCGTCCAAAGTATTCAGTATCTACTTGTAATAGAGTAGACAATACAAAATGCTGCTGAGCAGCTCAGTGCTCTCAGGCACCAAAAAAAGAAAATATCTTGTTGTGCTGCTGCAGTGTTTCCAAAATTATATAGAAATAGGAGATTTTAGATAACATCTCCGAACATAATCTCAGCATGCCCCAAACTCTAAATCCTTTGAAATGAGAACACTTTCGACAAGAAAAATACATAATAATAATAAGATTGACCTACCAGAGAGAATGTAGCGCTGACGTAGCACCCCGTCCGGAGTGTCCAGCCGCAGCAACAGCATTTTTGAATAATGGCCATCCTGTCTGTTTCAAGATGCACTGAAGTTGTTTACAGAAGGTCACCAATTAGAGAGATGTATGGTATATGGTAAAATTTACGTACGTATTACGGGTTTGGGTTCGCTCCGCTAATTTATTATGAACAGTTGGTGAAGCCTTGACACTTGAAGGAGGAAGGTGAAGATAAAGGTGGCTAATAGCACACGTAGGCTACTAATGTATACATAATGATACTGATAAAAACCGTGAGTCCCTCTAAACCTGTGTCTATTTTTGTAGGGATAGAGGCTGCATTTTGGGAAATGAATTAGCACAAAATCTATGTGACCTATTGACTAGCTCCTTGTCAGCAACATGCAACAGATGCTAGTATATCTGGTTCTAGCACTTTTTTGACAGAATATTAAAAACAAACTGGGATAACTAGAAGCTCCAACTAGTGACTAGGAGCGACGAGCGCAGGAAGCCTCGTCCAGAGAAATTCACAAGCTTTTCCTTTAGATCTCAACTATTAATATAACTACTTTTGTGTTCCTGCATTGTATGTAAGTGGGAAGGCTAGCAGTGATGACCGAAAATGGCCACAATGTCCGTAAAGACTGCTATAGGCTAGGGGGAAAACACGGATTAAAACTTTGGGGCTATAATGGTGTCCTTTATCTCCATTAATTCTATCGGTTGCACTTAAAGAAAGTGAGTTTCTCGCTGACAGGACGATAATGACAATTTAGATGGGTGTCTTCCTACCGTATTTGTGTCGCTAATCTATGTCGCAGAGTGCACGTTTTTCTCCCGACACGCGATAATGTTCAGTGATCAATTTCTAGTGTGTGCTCAATGAAATGTTGGGAAATGATAGATCTGGTTCCGATTTGTAGAGGAAAAAGATTGCCGCTGACGCCTTCAAGAAAATCAGGTACAACTAGGGAAAGCGTCTTTCATTTTAAATGAGTGTAGCCTCAACGTGAGTATTTAGAGCCGTCAAAGAAATTGTAAACGAAGGAGAGAAAAAAAAAACTGGGCAATGTGAGAGAAGGAAATGTTGACCACTCAAAAAAAAAATTTGGAAGCAGCGGATTACGTTCCCAAAAGGAAACTGAGGTGAAAAAGAGCTGAACGGTGGAGTTTTATGGAGGAACTGGAACGGAGTTGCAAAAGAGCTGTGGAGCTTGCTGCTTTGCTTGTCATTTCTTTGTTGCGCTGGGAACTAGTGATAACTTTGCACAAGTATATATGCGTGCTCTGTAGTTTTATGATACCACTCCAACAGCTCCTTTGTGACTGCTGTGTATGCGGGCATTTGCTGACTGAGTTCCAGACCAACCTGAGACAGCAATATGAAAGCTCTTC
>JAHZND010005840.1:0-12464 GCA_027744115.1 Acrocyrtus sp. NNG-2020 | reverse complement strand
CTACATTTCCACTATAAAAAAATTACATTTTCGCTCGTCTACTCGTTACCACCTTTTCCAATCACTTTTTTTACATGCCATTGCCAACGGCACAATTACCCACACTCCTATTCCTATCACTATTCTATTCATGCTTCATTTAATTGAGACCTAGATTGGATATTGGATCCCATTCCGAAAGAAACAATTTTTTTTCCTTAACCTTGGCTTTACATTTGTTCCCACCAGAAACAGGTGCTCCTGCATATTTTCTTTGTTCCTCTCCGCGGGAACTAGTAATGTGTAGCTCGTGACTGTTCCAAAAACAAGATTGGTGCAAGCAAACAGCCCTGATAGCGGGAGCATTATGTCCACTAATGGAACCTGCAATATTAACACAATGTTCTCATTTCGTTATAACTCTGTCCGCGATGAATTATGAAATTTTTGTGTCCTGCTGGCACACGCACACATTTATCCTCTGTAGTCGGCGACTATTTCTAAAAAAAATATGTCTCTATTTTCATGCACGATATCGCTACAAAGTGATTTTCCAGTGGATTTGCCGTTCACTGTGAAAAAAATATAAAAAATGTCGGAGTGATGCATAATACCCTAAACCCAGAAAGAAATGGAAAATCGCGACTTTTTTTCTCAGTCTTTCTCCGCAATTCCAGCGCCAGCCCCACGGTAAAAAATTTATTAGGTTTCCTCTCTCTCTCTCTCCTCGACTCCTTTTCCATATTGTGCGGGGTAGCTGTAGGCCATTTTTTTGGAGCTGGAGCTGGAGCTCCTCTCTCCCAATTTATTTTTTTTCTACTACCCGTATATGTGACAAGATGAATGCGGCGTAAGTGGAGAAAAAAAAGGGTAAAACAGAAAGAGTGCGCTATTCGTTCCCGCTCGAAATATTTTTTTTTGCAAAAGCGAAAAAATATCATAGGAAGGCATCCTGGAAATTCACCCGCTCAGTTGTACCCTTCTCTTCTGCTTTTGAAGTCATCCACATTCCCGATGAAAAAAAACGAAGAAAATTTTTTTTTCTTCTTTGATTCTCCAGCATCATTGTCATTTCATGGAGAGATAACAGAGTCCTACAGCCTGGGGGTCGTGGAGAAAACTTATATATTTTTTCCTCCGTCTGAAAACGACTCTTTCTAACAGGGTAGGCAATATGGAGCTATAAGAGAAGTCTCCCGAGCTTCATAAAAATTTGATGTTGTCCTTCGCCAATGATAATGTTACTGGAGAGCAGGGCATATATTATCCAGTATTAAAAAATATCCAGTATAAAAAGTGCCTGCATGGATCAGACCCCTTCGCTTATATTTTTTCCCCCTTTCTAATATCAATTTTTGTAGAAGGAAGCGTGCTTTATTGAGTTAGAGCTCCACATCCCTATTTTTTCTCCTCCCCTGCTCCCCCAACGCTTAAATATTGCACTGGTGCAGTACGTGTGCGTACATTTCGTTAGCGCCTCCAAAAAAAACGACTCTCTCATTCATGCTGCAGCTCTAAGAACATTCATTTTTGTCGCAAGAAATTTAATCCAGGGAAAATATATAATGTAAGTGAAGTGGGACATGTGGCACAGCTGTTGGGGGCAAAAATATATATATTGGAGGAAACGCGCCATGCCAGGTTTTCCTCCTTAACTGTTTCCAAGAATGGGGGAAAATATAAACTTATTTTTTTTGTGGAGGAAGAAGAAGAGGAGGAACAGTGAAGTTTTTGCTATTTACTTTTAGCTCCATATTTCACCACACTCGTGTCACTTCCCGGAGCCATTGACAGCCCATTTTTCTCAGTTTAAGTGGAAGCACATTTGAAAAAAAACGAGGTTGAGATGGGAAAAAAATTGGAGTCGATACATATGCACTCTGCGCGCCTACTGTTTGCTTCTCCAGCTCCACTTTCACTTTTTTTTTGTTCGTCCCCGGTCGCCCGTTATACAATTTTGTTTGGAGTTGTTTGCTTACTCCTCGCCGTACTCCAGTCCGTGCACAGCCTTGTAGGCATGCACTTGAAAATTGCCTCTCTTGTCCCTCTCCAGGAGGAGATGCGAGATGGGACGTAGAGTCGTAGAGGACCAAGTCAAGAGCACAATTTCTCCTGTCAGTCAGTCTGCGACTTGTTCCCTTTCCCTCCTTCAGGTCACACTCATTAAAGGTCCTCATTCAGCATAATAGAATTGCCCCTTCAACAACTCCCACTCCCACCACCTGACGCAACTTCCTCCTTCTTCTTTGCTGTCAGTCTAGCGCGGGGCAACGAGTAAATAACTTAACCTTAAACTAAGAAATATAAATTGATTGCAGCAGCCATTGCAGGCCAGCAGCATTTTTTTCCTTCTTGTTGTGACTGTGACGCAGGTGGCCCCAAACTGAAAAGAAAAACTTTTTCGGGACAGCGACAGCATCATCATCTTCATCTCCATCCAAAAAAAAGCTGTTCTTATGTCAATGGAAATTGGAAATCCTCTTAGCGCTTATGAGGGCAAACTTTTTATATTTTTTATATTTTTTGTGATTGCTGCCGCTTGAGGCTCTCTTTTTTCTCAGAAGAAAAGGGAATAGGGTCGATGTTATCCTCGCAATTGGGAAATGGGTGAATGGCTACGCATTCAAAGAAAAGGAAAAATTATAACGGGAGCTCCAGAGCTCGTCCGAGAAGGAGAAGGAGCCGAGCATATAGCAAGTGAATGCTTTTCTCCAGTTGTTCCGTCCAACTCGTCATTATTATTTCAAGACACTCCACGCACTCAACAAGAAATAAAAAGGAGAGCGGAGTGGAAGGAATAAAAGAGGTGGGATTGGAGGGAATATAATATTTTTTTCCACACTATTTTTGCTACGCTCTTGCCCCTCCGTATACAGAAATACAGACATTCACGTTTTAGGGATAGCCCCAAAAAACTGCACTTTACAGTATAGCCCTAGCCATATAGCATTTTGGCTTTTTTTCCTTTTTCTTGTTGTGCAGGAAAGCGAGCTATTCCCATTAGCTCCGAGCTCAATAATTCCACAGACCGTAAGAATGGGCATTGTCTTGCGGAGAAGGAGAGACAGGGACAAGTCTTCATTACGCTCATCATCAATATCCCGGCAGAGGCTATCACGTCTGGAGAAAAAAAATGAATGGAGAAAGTCCCAAGTTTGAATAGCAGCTCACGGCTCACAGCTCACTACATTTCTCTTTCCAGCATTTCCCCCTTTTCTTTCTTTTTTTCCTTTTGTCCTGTGCAGATGGCTAGCTCCTGTGTCCTGTCGGTTTTGTGTACTTTGCGGAAGAATAAGTAGCACCAACTCCGAATCTGGCGTGGCAGGAAGAGGAAAGCCAGCACCAACTCCAAGAGAAAAGCCATTCCACCAACTTTTCCCATCTTTTTTTGTACATTTCTGTACTGTTCCAGCCGAACTTGAGTGACACTGAGACATGACAAGATGAGCAAAGTGCAGTGACGGGAGGATGCTACAACGGGCGCTTTTTAATGTCATTCTCTTGGACAGAAGTCCGCATTCCCACAGTGAAGGACGCGTAACGATGCAAAAATGGATATATTCCAGAAAACATAGCCACTCGTTTGTCCAGTGAACACTGACACGTGGAAAAAATAAAATACATAAAGTTGCTTGCTCATAATGGCCAAGCCTTGCGAGCAACAAGCAAGAGCTGAGCTAATCTAACGAAATTACTTTTTTAAAATGAGCAGGAGTGTTTTCCACCCGAGGAACTACAGGGAAAGAGTGTGATGACATGAAATTCATTGCCATTGAAAATAGTCGTTAATAATTTAGATGAATTGGCAACAGCTTTCCCTGGTGTTTACCCCAGCCCATTTCCGCAAATGGTTTTCCTCGAACAAAAGTAAACATTTTTTTTGGCAAGGTCTATATAGCGTGGAAGGAGAAGTATTTGGAAGCGGACGGGAAATAAAAAATAGCTTGTAGCTGGCGCATGCAATGCCCAATGCTCACAGAAAACGCGAAATGCAGTTAGGTACACTGTACAAATGTACATTTATATTTGGCCGCATACATGCATTAAAGAGCTTTTTGCCTGGGAGGGACACGAAAATGGAAAAAAACACTTGGAACGTAACCTCAACCTGTAGATTCATGGAAATATTCCAGAATGCATGGCTCCATTCTCGGAGCCTTTCTACCGAAAAAAGAATTTTTTTATGAGATGTGAAGAAAAAAAAGTAGTCGTATGTGGAGAACCCGGATAATGTACGGAGCTATCAACAAAAACTGGAGAAGAGAAGAAGAAAAAAAAAGTCTTCATTGTGCTGAAACTCTCTCGTTTTCTCTCTGGACTGGAGTGGGATCCGTGAAAAAAAGAGAAGAAAAGCATTCCACTCTCCCACTTTTCCTGTCCCCAGTGACAGGAAAAATATGTCTCATGCACCACTTCCCACTCCCTACGTCCATCCTTTCCTGTTATTGCTTTTTTTCGGGGAGGATGACAGAAGCCTCTTACGATGGCGGTGGTGGTGGCGTCACAAGAGACATGTTATCCCTGCTCCTTCCTTTTTCATATCTTCACTGGCAAGATGATGTATTCTTCGGCACTTTTTTTTCTCAATCTTGTCACACGTTCGCAATAATACTGAATCAATCAGGAGTCCGGCGAAAAATGGAAATGACAAGGTGACACAGAGTCATATACGAGTGGGGTTGGTTTTCATGGAGGAAAGAGAGAATATAAAAAGATTGAGTGTCCTTCCAAGGAAAACCGAGACAGGTGATCTACAAAAAAAGAAACATAATCTTGCGGAATTGATCGCGAAATATAAATTCTGGTCTCGATCCTGCCAATTTTTTTTACCACAACTATCACCACAAGTATAAGCTTGTGCGCACGCATACCCCCGAAGGGCAGGATTTCTAAAATTGTAAGGGAAATTTTATGTTCTTGCAAAGACAATTTTCTCCAGTGTGCTATGGTATGGTTATGGTGTGGTCTCCTGGACAAAAAAATGTTGGGGGCACACGTGAGTCCGTAAATATTAGATATATTTTTGGAGGTATCAGAGCGGAAAGAGAGAGAGAGCGGGAAGTGGGAAGTGGGGTACAAAATTACTAATAAATCTTTCAGTGCACTTTTGCCTCCCTTCTCCTCCCTTAATCCCTCCAATGAAATATGTATTCGTTTCAGGGAGGAGACTGCAGCTTTACCCTATATCTGCTCATATCCATTTCTCTGCCCGCTCCGCAAATTCTTTCACGTCGGCTCTTTTTAAAAAAAATATTCGGGCAAAACTGCTTGTTTTTTTTACAAGAATGCAAAATTAAAACAGAGCTGCTTCTCATATTGTTGCCAGCAGCAGTAAAAATAGCCTTTTTTTTCTGTCTCTGGGAGCAAATAGCCTGCATAAAAGTAAAAGGGCGCAGTTGAAGTGGAAAAAGAGGAATAGCCTAAACTACATTCCACTATTTACTAAGCATTATTATTTGCCATTACTGCCGAAATGAGAACTTTCACTCTCAGGCGGTGCTTTTCCATCATGTCTTCTTTTTATCCACCCATTCCTCCAAGATAATACTCGAATGGAGAAAATACCCATTTCAGATGTTAAGTTTGCAGTTGTTGACGAATAACAATAATACGGCTGCATCTTCTTCTCCTAAAGCTTTTTTCTACTTTCTAGTTTTTTTTTTCGCTGAGGGCAAACTGCGCTTAAGTAAAAAAAAGGAGGAAAAAGCGCCATTATTTTCTTTACTTTTCCGTTTTTTATATGAAATCGTCTTTTTATAGATGTAGGTTAGAGTGGAATTGAAGTTTATTCTTCCTTTTCCTGGAGAAAAGAAACAAAAAAAACTGGCAATCCGCTTTTTCCGTTCACTTCCTCCTCTGTCAACGGTAAACATATTTTCAATCTTCTTTTCATTTCATTTACGATTTTCAGTAAAAGAAAGAAGGACGGATGAGAGGAGTGAGCCGTGAGCCTTCACAGGAAGAGCTAAAGTGCTTCTGTGCCTGTGACAGATTCTATTTTTTTGTGTGTGCGGCACTGGCACTGTTCGATGCTCCTTCTGATCTGATTACTAAGTTCAAAAAGAGAATATTTTTTCTTCTTTTTTTTTGGAGTGTATGGAAGCAGATGATAGAAACGGGAAAGCTGGAATAAAGAAGTAATTTTTTTTTGTGGAGGGAAAAGGAGAAGCGGGTAGTGCACCCTGGAAAAAAAATTAAATACACGGAGGGAGCTCATCGCTCGACTGCCCCTGTCCTCTTGCGTTTCCGTTGTCCGTGGGGGTAGTCGGGAGTAAAGATGAGTGTGGTTGAGGAGGATGTGGGATGTGGGCTGAAAAAATTGTAGTCCGGAGAGGGCACATCCAGTTGATTACCATTTCTGTCATGAAATATAAAAAGCACGCGGTGCCATCCCATCAGGCTGCCGTGATGTGAAAAATGAGAGATTGAGATGTGTGTGGGGTGGGTGTGCTCAGCCAAGCAGCTAAAAAATTTTTCTGTCCAGGCTTTATTGCAAAAATGGCCATGGAATAAATTTCCCTCTCTGTCATTTTCATACGGGGCTCATCTGTGATGAAGTGTGAGCGCCCATAGCGCTCAGCTGACGTCACTTCTAAGTTTGCTAGGCGGTCCGGAGAATTTTACAGATTGCGGAGAGAAAACGAGCTCTGAAGATGCTTTCTCTGTGGCTATTGCTATGCAAGACAAAGAAGCAATAAATTTGTGCCTTAAGCTCCCCCGCAATTATATATTTTTTGGGAGTTCCTAGAGCAAAAGATACCTTTTTAGGTGAACGCAGAGCAGAAACTTTTTTTAAAGGTTGGACATTTTGAATCCAGTCCAGGCTCCAACTCCAGAGCAAGAGTGAGACACGTGCTTCCACTTAAAAAAAAGGTGCCGTTGAAAAAAAACACTTTTGCTGAAATTGCAAAATATGGGGGTAGCGAGACCACCATCCCAACTTTGCCATTGGCCTTTCTGGCCCGAATCTTGAGTGAGTAGGGAGGGAAGGAGTGAAGTAAATTGCCTTAGAGACCTATCCCGAGCACTTTCCCGCTTTTGTAAGTGGACGGTGCAAAAAAATATCCAGCAGTTGGTGAGTGACCGTTATACACCGCAGAATGCACACTTGCGGCTGGTGCAATTAATACAGGAAATTTATTATTTTTTTGGAGGGGAAAGGACGTGCCACCGCACCCGAGTTATTATTAGAAGAGCTGCCGAGTGTTTTATTGTATTAGTGGGGAGGTAATCAAAAGAGACCGGGACAGTATTTTTTTCGAGGGAGTTTCCATTGACTTAAGTTGACAACGTATTTTCCAATGAAGGTCTTGCACGTACAGAAATGGAAGAGGATTTTTCTTCTGGAGAAAATCGTTTGTCGTTATAACGTTATAAAAGGTGTCGTGATAGCTTTCACCATCTCCACTTTAATAACGCACTCTCGGATGCTCTGCTACTCTTTTGTCGTCGCGTGTCCTAATGTCATTGTCGGGGTGGCTGTGGCGGCTCACACGCAAATTTACGATAATATCCCGACCAATCTACACAAAGCTCCACAGGAGAGTCAGAGTCTTCTTGTGCTGGCACTGGCACCTCCACACTACTCCTTCGCAGTTGACTTTTCGCTCTTCCCAGTCTTCCTCGTATAATTGCCTATTAGCTTATTGGGAATGGATATTACGTGGTCGTGGTGCCGCGAGGGCATTCCCAAAAGCGCTGGGGGTTTTTTCCTCTGATATTCATTCCGGAATGGCTCATAACCCGCCAAAAAAAATTATTAACGCGAGCACGTGATTTAGCAAATATACGACACTTTTCCACAGCCTACTTTAACTAACCAAAAAACAAGTAATCAGGTTTGTATTTACCGAAGGGCACCGCTACCACATTCACCTTTTTGGAGTGCTGTGGGAGCTTTGGCGCTGTTTTTGCAAAGGAAGATTTCCCGGGACTTGCAGGAGGAAATAATTACTTTTATATTGCCACTTAGACAGCCCCACTAACAGAATAATCTCACGTCCACATCTGTGCATTACTCGTCCAAGTAAACTCTCCACCTAACCTTAATCCCTTCCCAAATTCCTTCATCAGTTTTTAGCAGTCTTCCTTTTCTCCTCCATTCCAGCTCACCGAAACTTCTCCTAAAGTATCCCATCTGGGTATAAAAGACAAAGGCAAACAATTTTTATGTGGTGTAGCTCTAGCTCTGCATAAAAAAAAACTTTTTTTTTGCTGACTTCAGCCTGCTTGGCTCTACTTTTTTTTCTTCCTTCGCAAAAAAACATAATTTTTGGGATAGTTTAGCAAAAACATTTTCTCAGAAAATTACAGAAAAATTCCAAAGACTCCGAAATCTCAGTTTTTATAGGTGCTCGCATGTCGCAGACTCATTTTTATTTTAGGGGAATACAGAGACAAGCCATATGGCAGTGTGTTGTGGGTCGGTTTCCAGTGACAATTCCAGTGAAAATTGGAAATTGAGCATTTTTGGGCTAAAAAAAACGTGGCTACAAAGCCATTCCAAGGAGTACAGCCAAAATGCCCGCTTTTGCTTTAAATTCAGGGGAAAAGCCAGCAAATCTTTTTTGCAGGGCATTAAATAAATAAATTAAATTTTCTGTGATGTTGTTATCTTGTTGGGTCTGGAGTTCTCCAGGATTGTAGCTGCTTTTTACTCCTGCTGGAAAAAAGGGAGAAAAAATTGGAGAAAGGCGAGACGCTTCAGAAAAATTCCAAAGAATCCGAAATCTCAGTTTTTATAGGTGCTCGCATGTCGCAGACTCATTTTTATTTTAGGGGAATACAGAGACAAGCCATATGGCAGTGTGTTGTATTGTGGGTCGGTTTCCAGTGACAATTCCAGTGAAAATTGGAAATTGAGCACTTTTGGGTAAAAAAAATGTGGCTACAAAGCCATTCCAAGAAGTACAGCTGAAATGCCCGCGTTTGCTTTAAATTCAGGGGAAAAGCCAGCAAATCTTTTTTGCAGGGCATTAAATAAATAAATTAAATTTTCTGTGATGTTGCTATCTTGTTGGGTCTGGAGTTCTCCAGGATTGTAGCTGCTTTTTACTCCTGCTGGAAAAAAGGGAGAAAAAATTGGAGAAAGGCGAGACGCTCAGATTTTGTTTTCCAGGGTCTGGTCTAGCTCTGAGTCAGTCACACGAGGAAAAGGCTGTTTCCGTGAGAGTCAAGTAATGTTTGATTGTGAGCTGTTTCCTCACTTGACTAAGAGTTTTGAGTTGTTCATTCTAATCAGCGCACAGAGGACAAAGAACAAAAGAGCATTGTCACTCGGAAAATTGCGTTATGCACTATGAATGAGCCCGAAAACGGGGAGGAATGCAGTGGAAGTGAAGCATTTTATGTGCTCAAAAAAATCCCTTTTTTCCAACTTTTTAGTCATTTGTGTGGGGTTGAACATTTCAAGCGAATTATATTTTCTGGTTTCTTTTCCAAAGGATAAAAACGGCCATTTTGTGTCCGAAAAAAAAGTATTTATTTTGGATGGTTTTTTACTTTTCTGGTTTGGTCTGGTCCTCTTTTAAAATTCATGTCAGACTCACTATCAGATAGGGAGGTTTTTTTGGGAAGGAGGACAAAAACTTTATATTTTCTGGTTTAGGTAGTACCAGAAGGGACTTGTATCCCGCTGCTGCTACTAGACATTGGCTGCCGAGGGAGCGCCAACTCACAGAACGACAATGGCGCTCCACTCTAGTGACATCTGCACTTCCCATTTCATTAGCAGACCATAGGACCAGGACCAGGGACTACTCCCTTTTCCGGAGTACTTTCTCTGAATGTAATGAAAGGGAAGAAAAGGAGAAAAGAAAACAATGGGCTATGCCTGTTTCCAGCTCAAAAACTTGCTCCTCTTCTCTCTCTCTCTTCGAAAATCTACTTATGCCTTCAGGGACCGACCAAGGACTTTGTTTCCAGAAAAAAAATGAAATACGACTGTTTGATCGCCAACCGTGAGCGTGGAGCACAAGCAGATTTTTAATTAATATATTTTCTGGAATTATGTGCAATTTTTTCTTACTATTGCGAAAGAAAGACTGCTGCTCCCTGTTATACAAGTGCACTTTATTTATTTAATCTCTGCATGCAGAGCTACCTCTTTTTTAATATGCAATTCTGATTCTGACCTCTCCCAGTCTACTAAGCATCCACTTTTTTATTACGGGACGGGAGACAGGAAAAAAATTCTCCTGGAGGCTGGATCGGTCGAGAGCGCCATTCCAGGAAGAAACGGGTGCGCTAGTTGGAGCGTATCTGGAGCTACAAGTGCCCAGCTTCAAACTCTAGCTATTTTTTTGCTGTTAGTCTTCCTGGAAGGAAAAGCGTTTTTTCCTCTTGTCTCGAGTAAAAAATTCCCATTTTCTGTAGTTGGTAGTTGGGCGCGGGCACTATAGTCCACGGAAAAATGTTGATTTTGCTATTACTTCAGGAGAGCTTTTTTTCCATTTCAATTTGCAAAGTGGAAGGCATAAAAATTGTTTGCTGTATTTTTTTACCTCGTGTGCTCTGTACTGGATACAACCAGAAAATGGAATGCGGACAAAACTCTGATGACTTTCAGAGTGAGCAAAAATGGGAAAAAAGCGATATGCACTTTTGCTTGCTTACAATATTCTCGGGGTACTCTTTTTCGCATTATTATTGTGGCGAAACTTTACGTTGCTAATGTGTTTTGGTGGGCTGAGTAAAAATTGCATTTTTTGCTCACTCACTCTCCTCACAGCCATCAGGAAACCCACCGCTCTGAGGCGACTCTTCCCAGGGGCTTAAAATTCAAATTTTTTAACGACTCCCTGGAAAATTCCACTTTCACCAGTAACAATATGTGAGTACCCGAAAGAAACACTTAGCCGCACCTGGCAGCAAAGACTCGCCAAACAAAATGGGTGTAATTATCGTAGAAAGTGCTAAAAAGTGTGCGGTTATATTTGAGGGAGCCGGTAATTGCCCACACCGTACTAATAGTCCTTAGGGGAGGAAAACTGTATTTCAGGTGGGAGTGGAAAAAATGATTGTCCTCGGCTAAAGTGCAGAAAAAATACTTTCACTGGGTCCACACATAAAAATTAGAAAATGATTACTTGCTCACCTCAGGATATACACGCGGGCGTTTTCGCTAAAAATGCGGAATTTTGCTGCTTTTATCCCTCCCATGATAGTCCCATCACACACTCACTCCCATTTCCATTTATTACCGGTTCCAGTTCGTATTTTTGGAGGTGGTTGGTGGATGCGCCGGGTGTGTGCTCTGCTCTTCTCACTCGAAAAGTGGAAAAATATGTGTTGCGCGAGCACTCACGGTAATGATGATCTAAATCCAATTTCCTGGTCCCAAATCACTCCGCGTAATACCTACAAAAATAACCGTCTGAAGCAGTGGGAATTGTACGGCATGGATGAGTGGACCGGACATGCTATTATAAATCGAGAAATATTGCAAGAAACAAAAAACTTTTTGGAGGACTGGAGGAAGTGTGTCAAAACCAGCAGCTGACTGGGGAGCATCCTTGCCCCGTGCTATAGGGGAAGGACACCAAACAGAAATGAGAGTGAAGGTGAGCCACATAATTTTGACAGAGTGGAAGATGGATAGAGAAAAAAAATATTGTGAGATTAGGGAGAGCCAGCTCGGAGAAAAAATACTGGAGAAACCGCACTTGGCTCAGTGCGGATTGTGGATGGATGCTCCAGTACTCCAGTCTATTCACCACATTTTGTGGAGGACATCAGGATTCCTGGATGGACTTTTTTTAGTCGGTATAGCTGCAACTATACTTAAAGTTTCCTCGGGGAGGAAGCACGCAAGAGAGAAGCTTCCCTTCCTTTTTTCTCTATCCGGAGCAACTTTTTTTTCTCCAGGAAAAGGCTGGAAGCGGAGGAAGAGCGCGTCTCGGCCACAGCCACAAAATCCAGCGTTTTTAGCTATTGTGCCAGGAAATATGCACACGCTAACCTCCAACTCAATAGCATAGCGTCTCCAGTCTCCAGAGCGGGAAAAAAAGAGGAAATCCCACACAACCGTGATAAATCATTTACTTTCATCAACCGAAACCTGTGGAGTCCTTTTTTCCTCTGTTGTGTTGTCGATCCAAAAATAAAAAAATGTGGTGGTGGAGCTCTCAGTTTGCACGGGGAAAGTGCCACACGCGACAATAGACTGCAAGGTGGCTGGAGCGTTTTTTTGGAATTTGTATACTCTCCTAATATATTCCTGGATATTTTTTTGGAGTGTTCAGAGTAGCAGCTATTTTCGGGTGGCAACTGGAAAACTGTGCTGACACGTGTACCGTGCTCCGAGCACAGTTTTCCAGTGGCGTGCGGGTGTACTGCTACCTTGTCAGCACGTACCACGAAAATTCAAGAGACAAAGGCAGTTTTAGCAGTTTACGGCACACTACTTTGTCCTCTCGTTTATTTCTCCAGCAGCAAATTTTTCCGGGTTTTTTTCTCCGAAAGGGAAAAGAAGTGAAAGTTTTTTT
>JAHZND010005839.1:1774-24690 GCA_027744115.1 Acrocyrtus sp. NNG-2020 | reverse complement strand
ATAAAAAAGTGCATGGAGCGCCCACATCCAAGATCTAAATGATGCTGATGGGGCTGTTGAGAATGGAATAAAAGGTTTGTCTGACTCGGACCAAAAAAAATAATTTCGGTATATGCTTAATACTTAGGTAAATAAAATGTACATTGTGGGAGTGTGTGTCGGCAGTAGCCGGGACTGTAAGTGTCGGCGAGGAGCCTAATATTTTACAAAGTTTTATGTGGCCAGAGGCCGTAAAAGGAAATATATTGTTGAGTAAAAGTTCAAAGAGGGAAAAGCAGTCCGTGTTTTCGTCCTGGACATCTGACCACAGGGTGCGTAACTCATTATTATTATTAGTGTAAACCAGTGAAGGAAAGGGAACGTTGGATGGGAACGAAAAGAAACAGAGTTAGGGAAAGAAGAAGAGCCGAGAAAGATGAAGAGAGCAGAAAGTACTCCACACGGTACTGGAAACATTTTTTGCGGTCAGGCATCATGACGTTCTTGCATATCTTCATCACATCGCAGCCCAGAAAAGTTGTGTCAGGAGCAACTTATTTCACCCAACTCTTGTCGGTTCTTTATGCACGGGAGAAATGTTTACGAGCGGGGCGGATAGCTCATAAAGAGAAATCTGTTGCAAAACGCGTACCGGATATATGCCTTTTTATTTAACCACATTGAAAAATCCTCATTGTGTACAGCATACAGCATATAATAAAAATGATATGAGGCAATAAAGCAGCTACTGGCAGTTCCACATTGTTGGATGAAGGGCCCCTGCTGCGTATCATTTAAACTAGATTGAAAACTGTTATTATTATTGAATACATTAGATAAAATACAATATCCGTTTTTAGCTATCTCCCCTTTCCCGTATAACATCTCTATTTTTAGCGCTTCTTCACATTGTCGAGGGTGATGATGGCAGTGGTAGTAGTGGCTGGAATTATGCTCTTCCAAAAACTCCTTTCATATTATTCCTATTCTTATAGCCGATGGCAAAAAATGTGTATAGGGATGTCTTGGAAAGAGAGAGATTACTCGAGGAAAGAATTTATGCCGTAACAGAAACTTATCATTAGTTAGGAAACAAAATATTAGCACTAAAAATAAACCAGCGAGGAAGCTTCGGGAGTAAAACCGGGAACAGGATACTACGTAAATAAGAGCTTTTTTCGGTGTAGCGGTCGCAAATCTACATAACATTTAGGTAGATAAGTACATAGGTACCTATCCTCCCAGAAATTCCACCATCTCAGCAGCATACACTTTATAAGGAATAGCAATGCATCTTTTTTTTGGCTGCATGACCAAGTAATTCACGAACCTAATTTGGAGAACTAGGCTACGGATAATAGCTGCTAGCCAGCGTATATATTTTTATTAATCAAACGGATTCCAATTGATTTCGTATCTCTTCCCATCAGCAAACTCTGGGAGGACAAACATAAGTGGGGTAATTGAAGATCGATCTGCGAGCCTAAATTGCTTTTCTCCTTACCTCCCATTGCTACATACTCTAACTGCTTAATTTTGCCTTTTTTCAAAGGGCTCCCCTCTTTTTTTCTCCCTCCCTGGTACATTCATTGATTCGCTATTACCTCTCCAGGTCTCCGTGGCTCGTTCTGCTCACAAAGTGGAATATTGAATTGTAATAAAACTGCAGTTTGGATAGAGTTTTCACGCAACCCAGATCTAAATTTAATAGTGGCGTATCATGAAAAAGAGATATAGGAGAGTGTAATAAGAGCTCTTATTGCACACAGACGAGGGAGCACACAAAATGGGAAATCTCCCGTAATAATATAAAGCCTTATGCAAACTCGGGGAAAAGCATACGCTCACTCACTCACTCACTTTCCCTCAATCGGTATTGGCAGCTTTCCTTCCTGTAACAGAACGTAAATGGATCTAAGCCCATAATTCCATCCAGGATTTGCTTGTATCTTCTCCTCTCACGTGTTTGTGTTCCACAATGCGTCCTGGAATTAAGCTTTGTCTTCTGCTCTTTCTGCAGAGTGAGGAAGGAGGACTGAGACTTGCTGATGTGGTGTATGTGGTCCCATATTTGCTATCCTGTCACCTAAAGAACTAACCCGTGGAGGAGCCCGTATCCGCTCAAATGAGAAGATTTATACTGCGGAAGAGACCACGAAGTACGAAGTCGTCGTTCCTGTTTTCTGATTATAAAGCTATTCCAAGGAAGTAGACACCATTTATAGGCACCTAACTAGTAAGAAATGAGAACCACCTCCCACACCACAGGAATTCAATCTTCTCTCTTGATCTCGGAGGATGGTTTAATGACATCTGATCACATAAAATGAAGCTAATATTAATAACTTTAAGGGAAAAAGTTTTTGCGATGGTGTGCACTCTCCGTTTCCAACTCCATTTCTAAAGCAAATGACATACATAACATACATATGTCTAAGAATTTTATAGGAACTAGCAAAGAGTGATGTCTCTACTATTTCGAGTATTTCGGATTTGAATTTGTCAGGTAGAGCTCAGACGTGATGAACTAGCTGGACAGTGAGAAAGAAATTGAAAGAATGTCCATGTGAGAAGAAACAGCCGTAGCTACTTAAACACATATCTACGTAACCTTAGACGTTAATCCTTTCTCACTTAGCTAACTGCCACAAACCGTAGCTGTGTCAGCTCCAACTCCTCAATCCTACTCCAACTGAAAAAAATCCGACAGCATCTATACTCCGATTCACACACACGTAAAATAAATGGAAATGAAACCGCGGAGAAAACAGAACTTGCCATTGCTGCCATATCATGCGATCGCACCAACCTCCTTTTTCTTATCTACCATAGAAAAAAATATATTTTTAGGTGATGGAGGTTAATGGAAAAACGGAACTGCTTCAGTGGGAACAGAAAACAGCCAAGGAAAGCGCTGATCTGGGGGTAAAACCTTTTTTAGCTGCTGTCGTACCATATTATTCTCCCATGCATTTGAAAAAAAATATCCATGGCGCACACACAAATACAAACACAACGGCATTATAAATTTCTCTGTGTTGTTGCTTGCACCTTTTTTTTCGGTCTCCACCACTAGGGAAATAGCTTCATTGTGCTGGGCAAAAGTGTGCACCTTTGTGAGGTAAGCATATTATAAAACATGCTAAGTACACCCTTTCTAATGTCAAGTTTTACTTGCTCTCCCTCTCCCTCCCTCAGTGTCTTAGATTTATGTACTTTGGAGACAGGTTGTTTGGCTGGTTGAGTGGCATTCATCTATGTACAATGGGGAAGAAGGAAACCGAGAAAGACGAGCTAAGGCAGGAGGGGAGAGGGGATAGGAGTGGAACTGTATTGCGAATTGCGTAGCGTTCTATAAAACTATAATGTACTTTATTTACTTGTAGTTATATACACCTAGCAAAGAAACGCATACCTGCCGTCTTCCGCGTAGGTACACAAAAAATGGAAGTGGTGTAGAAATAGACTGAAAAAAATTACTTGAACTAACAGATTTCCTTTTCTTCCTGGAAAAAACCAAGTTGAATCTTTATACAGTCACATCATCAGCCATTTTTCTTTTTTGCTTTCTTTTGGAAAGAGAAAAGAATACTCGAATGCATCTTAGCAAAAATCCCCTGGGAAAATCTTTGCGAGCTTGCCTTCGACATTTTTTTGAAAAGACCTTTTTATTCATTTCTTGAGAAAAATGCTCTTTTGTAGTTTATCGCAGTATTGTGGCGGTGTTGAGATGCCGGGTGGTGCTCGAGTGTGAGCAACTTGCAGCAACAGCAGCAGCGGTGACTGCCACTTGTCAATATAACAAAAAAGTAGGTATACAAAAAATGTATGAAAAGTTCAGAGGAGCCAGCTTCTTCAAAAAAAATGATTATAATAATATATAGCACTCATTCCGGTAGAAGGTTTTTTTGTTGCTCAAAACTCGCCGAGGAGTGCACAATACATATAATCTATGCAAAATGGGACATCATTCCGCGCCTTCGTGTACTTTTCCTAAAATCCTAAAGGAATTGATTTTGGAGGTTGGTAGGTATTACACGTGCGGAGCTGTCTAAAATGTACCTACACTACTGCTTCATGTGACAATCATTGAAAATGAGAGTTTGAAAGTTGTATTTACGCTGCGCTCCAAAAGATATCTTAAAGGAGGGAAGGACGAAATTTTAATACTGTATTCCGCTCTGCATCCCTGGTCCGGGGCTTTCCATGCGCCCTCCGCTTCCAGTTTGTGTTTACGTTATTCACGCTAGAATTGTTGCGCCCTTCACCATAGTCGTATTGAGCTTCACGTCAGTCATTCGGGTATACCCTGAGCAGCATTCGGATATATATGTGTAACTTGTAAGTGTATAATATTCATATGCTTTTTCGTCTTGAAAATTGAATTTTCTGACAGAAGTGCGTAGATCAAGAGGCATCAATTAAATGAATGCTCAGACTGTGAAAAACGGAGAGATTGGAGATGACATGGAAGTCGCATGACATCAAATCATGTTGTATACTTGTTCTGAGCGGAAAAACGCGATATTTCAGTACTTACAAACCTATATTCTTCGTATGTTTTTAAAATTGAAAGGAGCATAGCCTTGTACACCCATTTAATTTGACACTGGCAATAACAAAAGGAGAACTTATAAATGTAAATCGGTTTCTGAGCACTTTTTCATTTCTTTTCATCTTTCTCCGTTTGATTTTTTCACACAGTAATGCATGAACAATAACCCTTTTAACTTTCTTTTAAATAAAAATGACATTTCATGAAGTACAAGGGGGAAAATCATTATACCCCATTCTAAAGTCACGTGCTTGTGCCAATCACATTCATGCACAGATACGAACATTATTACGTTCAAGTGGAAGTGATGTTGTTCTAAATGTGCCTAATTATCTGGATCATATAAATTTGTCTGCTATATGCTTTAACGTGTATGCAAACATTGCTATTCAGTATAATTAGTGTAACTCGGTCCCAGTCCCAGTAGTAAGTAATGCAAAAAAAACACGATGCAATAAACGTAGTACATACTGTAAATCTGCAAAGTTTACGTTAAGCATATTTCCAGACAGCTTGCAGATTCAGAGACGATATGAGATAGGTAAATAGGTACATACATGAGATCGGCAAAGTTGACAAAGGTATTACTGAGGTTTTATTTGTACGCAGTTCGGTTGAGTACACAGTGTGGGCGTTAATACTACTAATTGCGAAGTAGGTATATGTACAGTGACTGAAAACTGTTTAATATTCTTTGCTAATCTGTGACTCATTATTGAGTAAAATGATCCGTCATCATTTAAAACCGTTACTACAGAATATATTCATTCGCAATGCACTGCATGTCACCTTTTTATTTTTATGCACTGAACATGAGTAGATAAGTCGTCATCAATTTTGCTAAATCTGCTCTATTTGTTTGAGCTGGAGTGCAAATTTTCGAATTACTATGAAAGATATTCGCTATATGGTGTTTCCTTATTTTGAGTGATTAATCTTAAATATTTGCTCTAGTAGACTAGTTTGCCCATTTTCCCTAAAATTGCGGAATAAACATAAAACTGCCTTGTTGAAAAATCAGTCGTAACAATCATTTTCATTGATCATCATTCCACTTTACAGCAACTTGGGCTTGTCAGTGCACTGCACTAGTTCTTTTTATCAGTAGAAGTATACTTGAGTTTTTTTTGCACATTTTGACATTTTTTGCCATTTAGCAAAGATGTCCGCGTTTTTTAGATTATTGTTGCAGTCATTATTACCGTTATTACTATTATTTGTTGTTTGTACGACAGCAGCAGACCCTTCAAATGTAGAAAAACAAGAGCTAACTGCTGGTGGGCTTACATCGGCTATTGTTCCAAAAAAGGAAGTTTTTGCCCTGGAAGGGTATCCCGTCACCATTTCATGCCAAAGTGCATCTAATCGACCACTGGAATCTTGCCGCTGGGAACGCAGACCACCCGTAAACGGCACAAGATATTTCGTGAGCCTTCGTCCAAGTAAGGATAATAATACCAGCTTAGTTAGTAGTCCGGACGCCAACTGCAACTGCTCATACGAGTACGTAGGACCAGGGCTGGATAGAGGAGATTGTTCCTTGAAGATAAGCAGTATCCATAAATTCCACATTACGACATGGGAATGTCTTCTGAATGGGGAAAATAAGGAGACAACATGGCTTGGCAGCTTAAACATTACAGACTTAGGTACTCCTATATTTTTTTGCAATTCCACCCAAAAGCTGAATCTGCATTGCATCTGCATTCTGAATCAACTAACGTCTTACTATTATTACGCAGAGCCAATCAGCAAGCCTTTCTTTGCAAACAAAGAGATCTTAGACAACCTCATTTACAACAGTAGCGAAGCATCTGATCCAGTCAACGTAACGTGCTGCACATTTGGGGATAGTCCAACTCTACCAGTCTACCTAAGAATTGACTTAAGTAAAACTTTCTCCTTTCATTAATTAATCCATTATGCAATTAAATACCTCAGCAGGAGTAGCGATGCCGATGTTTTATGAAATTTATCTTTGTTTTGTACAGAAAATGAAAGCGATCCTTCTGATGCGCTCTCAGAACCGCAAGTAAAATTCCCAAATACGAGCAGGGAAGCAAGATATTGTAAGCACACACCGTTCCATTTTCTACCGGAGCATAATCAGCAAAAACTCACGTGCGACGCTTGGTATTCCCTGGATTCCCACAGATATCACCGAAGCGTATCGCATTCCCTTGTTGTAAAATGTAATATGCTACACCGCACACTTTCAAAGGCTGCTTGCGCAACCTAAATTGACCAAAAATCGTTATGAAATCTCTGTTCTAATATTTAGTTGCTCCTGTGCTAACAAGAGGGGAAAATTTTACTCTGCGATTAACCGAGTCCAATAGTCTCCAGGTGAATGTAACTTTCCTAGCGAATCCTCTTCCCAGTATCAAATGGTATTTGACGTCCGATGGGAAAAGTGGTGCGTCATTTGAAATAGGAAAAAATCACACCAAATATAAAACGCGCTCTTCCGTTTCGAATGTAGGTATAAAACGTCATGATTCACATTGAATACGGTACTTGCCATACATTTTCAATTTGTGATGTTTGATCACTGTGCGTGAAACTGTGCAAGGGTGACGAATGGGAAGCACTACTAGAAATATTGAACGTGACAAGCGAGGATTACAGACGTACGTTCCTGGTGAAACTGGAGAATCCTTATGGATCAAAGGAAATACCTGTTAGCATTGTTGATCCCTCTTCAGATGAATCCAGTGGTGGGTGAATTGAAACCTTTTTATTTTAAACTGAAAATTAATAACAAGCACATACACAAATACACAAAACACTTTAGTTTTCTTTTCACTTTTATTGCAGATGGTTTCTTGCTGATTCTGGTTATTGGCATTTTAGCAGCAGGACTGCTACTCGCTTTTATTGTGGCGTGTGTCCTTTCAACCGTAGCTCGTAAAAGACATGGAGATTATGACGTTCCACCTGTCGTACACTTTCAAAGCGCTACCGCCGCAGACTCTGCAACAGAGATTGAGTCCTGAAAAGAAGAAAATGTTGAAGATCTTCAAAAATAAATTAACGCAACCTTGCATCAAAGTGACCGTTAAATATTTTTTGCATTTAAATTGTACCATAATTTCCAAAAAAGAGCTTTTTCTCAACTTTGGCTACTCCAGCTTCCACCATATTACTCTGTTTACTTAATACCGAGCCAAAATCCCTTATAAATATACTGTAGATTTCCTCAAAGAAATTATAAAGGTAGCAGTTTTAGCAGTAGCGCCGCATATTTGCAAAAAAATACTGAAATATCTGTGAGATGAAAAGCACTTTCTCCTTAATTTTCTCTTTTTACTTCTACCAGGAATGCACCACTTACCTAGCCAAGCATTAATTTTTATGTTTATGCGAGCACACACATAAAATAATTAGAGCCATAAAGTATACATTTCTTCCCCGTCCCGTTATAAACTCTTAATTATTACAAAAAAAAACCTTTAAAGAAATTCTTTTCCCTTGCTTGCCCACACACAGAAAGGTAGGCTCATAAGCATATACACGCGCCTAAAGGGCGTTACCCAACTCTTTCTTATGCAAATCGTAAAAAAAGAATCTTTTCATTGCATACATATGTTAACTGTGAGTAATTTTTGAATTTTTTTTTCTAGCCCGCTCTTTTTATGCATCCCAAAGAACAAGCATATGTATATACCTCTTCCTATGTCTCCATACCCATTTTCCCAGTTTTCCCACAGCTTGCTAATGCCAAACCGGATAAGGATTCAAAAATGAATGACTTTCAGCTTCCTCCTTCAGCTCCAGACTACATATGTCATCATAATGCAGGAAAAAAGGTCTGGTCTACACGTTATCTGTGTGTGGTTACACTCATGTTGTGTAATATTGTGTAATATTGCGGAGCAGGTTGATATTTTTTTTTTAAAAAAAGAGAAAATCTGAAAATTTGAATAATTTAATTTATTCTTTTCACCAAGCTGGAGATGATGAGTAGTGTACTCTGAAGTTTGTTCAAACAGAGAAACATCTATAATAGACGCAGTTAGCGGGTACGTTAGTTATACAACGCGGGAAAATATGATAATATGCATATATACATCTGGTTTAGCAGACAAAAAATTTTTTTGTCCTCCTTTTTATTCTCTGCCTGCCGATCTCCAGAAAAAAAAACTCTTCTTATTTTCCCCCACATCTTTTTTTTCTGTCTCTCTCCCCAACTCAACCATGAACCATTGTAATCCTTATCTATGAAAACTGCTGAACCTGTGTGTAATTTTTTCCTTGGAAAGAAAATATGAAAAGATGAGGGGAGAAAAAATGAAATCAACTTTCTCTCCTTGTCTCTGACAAAATCAGATGTACATGCAAATTTTCCACTCGTCTTCCCCCACTACCGATGCGATCACGCTAGTATTCATTTACCACAGTGCACAGGAATGCCATAGCAAATTCCACCGCTGCTAAAGTATAAAAAAATCTACCTTTTACTTTCGTATATAAGGGCTAGGGCTGCCCTACTCTGACTGAATTTAGATGAGGAATGAGGATCGCAATACAAGGAAGGGGAGAGAGAGAGGGGGAGGGAAGATATATCTTTTTTTAAGAGAAAAAATATGTGACGATACAACATGTGTGAAAAGGTGAATGCATCATATTCTCTATATCTTTTTTTATATCTCTATTATTCCTCTGAAAAATGAGAGGTAGTGCTTACGACTCTGAGTGAGTAGTCAGAAAAATAATATTCTTTTTTTTTGCTTGGGTTGAGGGGAAGCTACCTTCCACCTCAGCCATTCGCATCCAGCATAGCACGACAAAACTTGGAAAAGTATTTACGAGGAAAGAAAAAAAATATATTCTTATCTATCTCGGCATATTTCACCAAGTCATCTCTGTAAAAAAAAGTACCCGTTCACGTAGTTTTTTTTTCTCAGGGAAATGCTAAGACACGAGTGCTACTTTAAATAAGGTTTTTTTTGTTGATTTTATCTGCCATAAAATGGAAGCATATGTTCCTCGCATATCAAGCAGCATTGGGAGTGCAATCAGAAACTGTTACTTAGCTCATTTTCTGATTTCTCTAAGATGGAAAAAAAATTATTTGAGGTGGAGGCAGCAAACATTCCTCAACTTTACACAGCAATCTGTTTGAGTGCCAGGCACGTATCTCACATGTTTTGTGTTTCAATTATGATATTGCTCGAGTATTGAATTGCTCGGAGGAAGAAAGTCCCGTTTCGAAAAGAGTATGAATTTTTGGACGAGAAAGTACTTACAAAGCAGACATCATTTTACAAAAGAATCCTTTGGACAAGCTTTTATACGATTTTTTTAGGGCTGGCTCCTCCCAGTCGGTTAAATATTTTACAAAGGGAAAAGTGCACTGATCAGTGCGGAGAGCTGGTAGTGCGGCGAAGGAGAAGGAAAAGAAGAGCGAAGGAAATGTTGTAAAACAGAAAGTGAGACAGGACGTAAAGCGGAAAACTTTTGGAAATAACTGCCAGTCCTGATTTTATAGTCAATAAATAACATGGACAAGGTGATGAAAATGGTAGTTTTCGAATTATTAAGTAAATCGACTTCGTCCTTCTTGTAATCGGTTCACACACCATCAGTTCTGATCTGCGAACATCAGAGACAGGAAGTACACATAATAAAATACATGGTGGTAATATGAGACCTTTCGAGATTCATTGGTAGTGACTTTGTGAAGAAGAAAAATAAGTTTCTCTGTTTTGGCAAGCCCTAAAGTAAAAATGGGATACCAGTTGCAATGGATTTGCAAAGAAAAGAAAAAAAAAGTCCCTTTAAAGCCATAATAATGTTATGTCTGCTTTACTAACCCATATTCTATATATTTATCTATCACTTTACTACAACACTACACCAGTCACATCGTGCCCCTTCTTTACTGATATAGCAACGATAATACAAGGCGATGTGCCCCAAAACATATATTGAAAGGATCATGTACAACTGTTCAATTTGTTTTGAGATGATACTACGAAATGGTTGGCGGACTTCGTTTTTTGCATGAAGGCTTCCTCTTCGAAGAAAAATCCCCGTTGTTGTAGAGCAGGCACACATGCCTCCTATTATGTACCCACTCCTTCCATATTTCCTTCAACTCGCAAACACGCAAGGAGGGACGCACACAGTTGGCTCATGAAGCCACTTCAAGTCACATTCGCATTGAGGCTCCCCTCCAGGATGGCAAGACATGTGAGGAGGGAAAGTGATGAAAGTGAAATGAAAAGAGAGAACGTGTGCTAGTAGGTGTTTCATCCCTTTCCATATATAAAACCGTTTTTAGATGACTATTCCCTTTATGGAATTGTAATAAGCAACTGTTGAACTATGTAAGTATTGGTATCGAAAGCGGGGAAAGTTTGCAAGAAAAAGTGAGATCTCTGCACGAATTTTCCCTTCGAATTTGCATCTTACGCTCCATACTTAAGGAATGGAAACGATACTCGACAGGACGCGTTTATATACTACTTATAGGTTGGCAGCAAAGTTTTTTTAAAAAAAATTGTGTATACCTATGTTCTTGTGTGGCAGCAGACTAGGTAAAGTACGTAATATGAAAATGTTTTGTATCAATATGTTTTTTCCTGAGAGCCGAGAATCAAAATTCCATACACGGTATTTGTGTCAATCCATTGTGCTGTAGTTCAATTTCATGACAACTTACACAAAGCCTCTAACATGAATGGATCTGTGTCCTGTATTCTTCCATCCCTTCTCCTTTTCCCCGTCTTAGAGAAACCGTCTCCCTTTGCCGTTCTTCAAAGGAGAAATTGCATTGTCCTTGTGTCATCATGTCATACGTATACATACTCCAGACACAGTTGGGGGAGTCGCAAAAAACTGGTATTTTCCTCTGAAAATTGTATCCTACGCAAATACTCGCCAGTTATACAATTTTTTCCAGCTATTTATTCAACGGGAAATGTGTATTTTTCTATGACTTATTTCGGCCCATCCATTCACTCACCCGTTCATCCATACACAACAGCAACAATTACTTTTTCCCCTTCGCTCTCTGGTTAGAGGAACTAAGGCTGGCTGGGCTAAAGATTCACTAAGACAGTGTCACGTCACACAGAAGCAACAACAATCTTTAACAAAAAGCACTTCGGAAGAGGACAGCTACTGGGCAACCTCATAGCCCACACCATAAATATATCAAATACAGAGGGTAGTCTCTTTGTAGCCTAAAAAATACTTGATATGACCAGCGGCTCCCAATTGCAAACTGCTGTCATCGGGTGGCAAGCGACCTATTTGCTATATGCGTAAGAGTTGAGAAAAAAGGAAGCCGTTTTCATACTCGAAGAGTTTCTTATTTTCTTTCTCATTTTTATCATCTTTCCGGTATTGTCGATAATATGGCTTTTTCATCAATGGATTTTTCCTGACATGGCTTGCAGACATATGGCTCTGACATCTCTCAAGGGAAACTCTCTATTAAACTTGGGCTACAAGGCTACACTATCCGTTTGCCTTCGACCTCTTTTTTCTAATTCTGGCGAGTATTTATATTTATAAGTGTACATAAATACTCGCCTGTCTACCTCCATTCTGGGGATCCATTCGTTTTCTTTTTACTTTTATTGTCGCATTGATGACGGGACAGGAATCCCATGTTTAAGGAAATGAAGAGACAGTCTTTTTCATTAAAAGCTTTTTTTCTTTATATAATGGAAAAAAAGAAACACGAAGTATTTCACGGAATCAGAGAAAGGGAGAAAGTTGACGTTAGACCTACTTAATTTTTTTTCTCTCCGAGCCCAACAAAGGAATATGTACAATTGGAGGAATGACTTTTAATTATGATTTTTGGGGAATTGGGACCATCTCTCATATTTCTCTGAATGGGCTTCACCCACACATGAACCTGCCCAAATGAAGCTTTTCATCCTGTTGGAAAAAAATATTAGAGAAAAAATCAGGTTGATGTAAACATATGACCCTCTTTTACCGTGAATTATGTCCAATTGAACTGCCAGGGATCGTCTGATGCAAAAAAATGTAATAAAAAAGGATGTGCTAAACACTTTCCTTAGGCTGAAACTTGTTCCCCTCTCTCAGACTTCATCCAATATTATTATGATGGAGAAAGGATGACCTATCTATTACACTTGGTGGGGGAAGAATTGTGCAAAATTGCCGTGTTTGTTAGGAATTCACACAACTGGTTCACCTATACCATGTCTGCACTCTAACTCTTCCCAATTCGCTTCCGTTTTTTGAGGCATTCTTTTATTTTTTCAGATAGTCTTCATGACCACATGAAAAGATTCTTGTGCTTTTGGAAAGCTTTTTTTGCTTCTCTATCCGTTTTCCCTTGGCATCTCCACGTCCAACTTTTCTCTCGTACATTTTTCCTTTCACAATCCAAAGGAGTAATCGATAGAGCCAGCAAGAAGAAAAGAAGGGAGGCAGGAGCAGTGCTCCTCAGTCCAATGATAAGTACAGTGAAGAACAAGAAGATGGAGAAAAAATTGAAAGAAAGGAGAAAATCCACAAATAGCTATGAAACATAAAAGGCAGCTGTGGAACACCAAAGGTTTCCTTCCCTCTTGATGTGATGGGAAAGGGAGAGAGTGGGCTTGCTTGTGAGTGGTGCTGGTGAACACAGCGTCAGCATAACCACCACCGTGAACATATTATGAGGTGGTGGTGCTGGCCATCATCATGATCTGGATCATTGTCGTCATCATCATCTTCACGAATCCATTGTCTACTTGGACAAAACGTTTACGCGAAAATTGCTGGAATGATTATGCCGGTCGGAAAACTGCCCAAATGGTTGATTCCAAAAGCAAAAAATATTTTCGGCGGAATTGCGAATTTCTGTCAGAATAATGCCAACAAGTTAACAAGACCCAGGAAAAATAAGTGAGTATGCGAATTTTGCGTTCGCTAGCATGGAGTAAAATACAATCTGTGCCTGCAAGAAGGAGAAAAGCCTTATCTTTTCATGTTTTGCTTTTCTCTCTTGCAAGCTTTGGAAAATATGGAGAGAAGAAACCTTTTTGAAAAAGAAAAGCAGCTGACTTGGCGCACTTCATTTGCATAATGTATACTCGCGCACTGTGTTCTCCTCACCATTACCGCGCTTATTCCAACGCTTGTGAGAGAGAAAACCTGCGTAGAGGAAGATACATACAGAGAAAGCTAGGTCATTTGACACTTTTGCTATGCAAATTTATTCAAGTTTTTGCATAATGAGGGCAACCGCTAATGAGCTGGTTCATCCTTATCCCGGCCGGATTACCGCCCTAAAGGGGCCTTCTTAATGTAATTTTAGGGCAAATGTTGGACTGGCAGAATCGTTCGAGCAGTGTGCGCGTAGCGCGTGCAAAATTCGGTCTGTCAGCACAAAAGGATAAGTAGTTGAGAATAGTTCAAGTGCCAAGCACAATGAAAGGAATATATCCATGTACAGGTACCTATTACTTATACTGAAGTGGATGTGAGGATGCATGTGCTTACGACTTCTTTAGTGAAAGCTTCATAATAATGAACTGAGACGGGAGCTAACAAGGCGCTTCCTCCATCGGAATACAATGTTTATACCGAAAGAGTTTTTTCAGGGCCATACCCACGTGTGTGCAAGAGTGTGTGCCCCTATAGTTGCACACCCACACCGTTATATGAAGCTATTATCTCGACTGTTGGCAACTTCCTTTTAATACAGATTAGGTGTCTAGTTTTAGGATTAAGCTGCTGTAGCTTTAGGTGGATGATGGTGATGATGAATCATATCAGGACACTGTGCTGATCCATGCTTGACTTACTTAAGAGTATAATTCAGCAAAGTATTAACGCTTTCTCCTTTTCCCATCTCACAAGAGAAATTTACTGCCCTGCATTCAAGCATACTTTACTTTTGAGGCTGATGCCTGTCGTAGAATTACATCTTGAGATGGAGTTGAATGTGATTTTTTTCACTTCATGTCATGTTTCTGTCGAAAGTGGTGGTGGTGATGACTCCTGTACCATCAGAGAGCCTTGTTCGCTTTCCCGCATGGATACAGGAAATCAATGGGGATTGCTGGCACGTTAACATTTTCATGCAAATATAATGTTTCCCTTTTCAATACTTCCACGTGTCGTATAATCAAATGTTTCTTAGTTATCAGAAAAAGCACACAAGACACAAGGGTACATGTTTACTCTGTTAAATTAGCTTTCGTTGGAGGGCATGAATGGCAAAAAAGAAAGCAAAACTGCATGATTAGGTATAGAGCTGCTTGCTACTGCTGCTCAGAGAAAGGAAGCTGGAGTATAAATTGGAGAGAGATTGGTTGGCTGTCCTTCCCTAAAGTGGGTTCATTTCCAGGGAGTATTATTCGAACTTTGAATAATAAAAATTACTACGTTTAACCATACATTTCTGTTTCCATCAGGGATGTGATTGGATATGGTGTCGAGGGACAGGCAAGTCTTCAAAAAGAGAGATTTTTTGTGTGCCTTCCCCGGAAAAATGGGGTTTCATAGCACATCGGCAACAGCATTGTCATTTCCACAGGAAGGGAAAGCAAGAAATCAAAGTGGAGTCATTCATCCTTTCCGGAATAAACATGAGTTTTAAGAGATTCGGCTGACTTGTTATGGAGCAAAATTAACAGAGACTTTATGAGTCTAATTTGATTAAATCGCCTGTTTCCGCTACCTCATTAGTCCTCCATTCTCCCATGTCCCATCCGCCCTTTTTCCTTTTTCTGCATACCCCACAGCATACACATTTCTTGTCTCATTTCGTCACGAATGATCTGCACTTCAGCTGGGATAAAACGTTGAGGCTGTACTAAGCACATCTGACTTAGCTCGTGCACTTGCCTCCTCCGTCCCTCCCTGTGAGTGTTCCAGTTCAATATAATAAATGGAGAGAGCAAGTGGGAGGTAGATGAACCATGGCTGTGGACGGATGGAGGGACTTTATGTAAGAAAATTGGAGTAAACATGTGCGTCTAATAGCCTGGGAGTGTGATGAGTAATTGTCCTTAAACCTACTCTGGTTTTTTTTCTAGCTCTTATGATGACTCTGATGAAGTGGAGAAAGCCCGCACAACCAGATACCTTCCACTTTCTATTCCCTTTCCGGGAAATGTGGAACAACGACAATTTTCTCGTATTATTAACAACCAGCAGCACAAGGGAACTCGCTAGAATGGAATGCCAACAAGTAATAATAATATGTGTAGCTGAAGTGAAGGAAAGTGAAAATAGGAGGAAGTGATAAGACGACTTTCTCTACTTGAAAGCTGTAGTCGTGCAAGATACAACATCAAACGAGCAATACTGGGCTGTTGGTTGATGTGGAAAATATCCGCCGACCAAGAGCACACACACGGACACAAGAACAGAAGATCTTGAGAAGAGCAACTTGAACATTTTACTTGATTTGCTAAGATTCAAAGGAAGAAAGGAGAAAGAGGGAAAATGTAAAACAGGAAAGGGGAGCTGGCCTGCTTCCCCGGCATAATAATATTAGATGCAGGCGCCTATACCTAAAAAGCTAAGGAACAAAAAGATGTGCTGCAAAAGCGTTTACACTGTGCATTCAACGGTCTACAGTAGCAATTTTAAATAGTCACAAAGTCCCTTGAAGTTGCTACTACTTTGTAGCCTTCAGCTACTTGCTCCTTTTGCTCATCTGCAACTGCTAGGTCCTTCTCGATCTTGAAAAGAAATTGTCCCTGTTTTTCCCTCTCTTCTTCCTCCGTTTGATTCCCGTTCTGAGTAGTGTGTGCCCACCCTTCCTTCCATTTACTTTTGTACGTTTATGCAGTTTCGAGAAGTCGTTTCGTTACAATAATAGAGTTAGGTTTGTGTTAACGCATATACAAAAGTAAACATGAAAGAACATGATTGTCGTACTTTTCATACGAACTTTACAACACTCCCATGTTTGTATGCAGATTGTACGTGTGAAAACAAAGGATGATCTTGAGAAAAGAGGAAGTGTGGGACGAAGAGTGAAAGGAAAAAGGAAAAATGTAAGAAGTTTGCATAATAAAAGTGCTGAAGACGTAAGACATATAGGAAAGCATGTTATTTTCCACTACGACAAGGAACAACATGACCATATTGATTTTTCAGCTTACACACACAGAAATTTCACCATCCACTGTCCATGGAATACTAATGAGGTAAGTTTGGGAGCAAAATTAACGAGCTTTGAGCAACTCCCAAAAGTAAAGTAGAAAAAAGAAGGACGCCGAAAAGAAATGAGTGACTTTCTTTACTCCTGCTCTCCTCCAGCAACCAAAATCCCTTTTTCCTTTCTCAGACGTCGCACTCGCACTCCGAAAATGAAGGGGACAAGTGCTACCGATACACTCTCTCTTTTCTCTCTCTGCTTTCTCTCTTTCTCGCTTTCCCTTATTGAGCAATTTTATACCCATTTCATGCTGTACAACAAAATAAGTGAGTTGATTCCATCCTAGTTTTATAAAGTAGGCTGAAGAGGAGCAAGACACAGGAATTGCAAAACTACTCGAAAACTTTTTAAAACCACAGCTATAATGCAGAGAAAGGAAATGGAATTAATGGTTCTTGTGCTTGACATAAGTAATTGCATTGTATGTCAATGCCACACTCTTTCAAAAGTGGGAACTAAACTATAATCTTTTGCAATTAGTGTCATTGATCACTCGCGAAACTGCAAAAAACTACCAAAAGCGCTACAGCTGCTACTTCATACAGCTTATTATTGTCAGAGAAAAATAGCTTCAAGCGTAACTTTTCCTCGTGCTACAAATAATATACCTACTTAAAAGTGAAATCAGTAATGAATAAGTTTTTTTAAAAAAAATAATGACGACCAATTTTAATTTCGTCTTGCAAAATATTTTTCTTGGGTTAAGCAGAAGCACAAACAACACGAGCGCTTGCCTATAGTAGCCTATTGCGTAAATTTTTCATTGCTTCGGTTTGTACAGACTTAGGCTTACGTAGACATCTTGCACGAAACTCTTGAACTCAGGTATATGCACAGTAGTGTACTGAGTACTGGTATTTGTGCTGACGCTCACCAGACCGATGTCACTGCATTGCAACGGTGAGAGTATAAGAAGGAAGTTTGTGGCTTCACAGAGCAGTGGACATCTTTTAGAATCTGTAGTGGTAAGACTGCTTGATGGTGATAATAAAGCTAATTGATGCGGCAGTACTAATAAACCCTTTTTATAAGCTACTTGTGAACAATTCCATGAACTGGCAATTTTATGAAATAAATTTAATACGATGAGAAATTATTTACGTAAGAGGAAAGCAACGATGAATAGTTTTCCTTTGTAAGCTTGCGTTCGTAACCTTGATATAAGTTATGTCAAAACCTTAGGAATATGTTCTTTTTCTTGGTAAGCATTTGCATGCACCGGATAGGTAGATACGCAGAAAGTGATGTCAAGGAGAAGGATAACCAAAAACAGTTAATGGGACTTGCTAGCTGCTATCTGAATTTCTGCCTTTCAAATTCTTCACGTCTCGCTACTTTTCCCACGTCACAAAAATCATAACTTCTTTCCTTGAATATCCTTTGGAGGAAGTTAATTACTCAAGATTCTTTAAAGGGGAATACCACAGGATTAACCTTTGAAAAGTCATTTGCCTAGCATCGACGGAACGAACGGGAATGAACCGGCTTCTTGCAAGGAAGAGCTCTGTTCGCTGTGGTTCAGATACGGTTTGCATCACTTTGCTCTTTGCCTCAATTGTTGAAAGAATAAAAGTGTGCAAGTTCATTAGCAGAAAGTTAACGTAATGCCGAATAAATAATGTAGTATAATATGGCCTGAGTAAAAATCCTTTATATGAGTTGAGTGAAATAATCGGGTTGTCGTTGACGAGAAATTTTTATACCCACGAGCTTGCGTGGGAATTTTTAACAATTTAAAATCTCACTTGTAAAGATTAGGATTAATGGTGCTGCCAAATAGAAATGACTGGTTTAATTTAATGTGCAGCCATACTGAGATTCGCGAGTCTACCTAAACATGTGTTTTAATGATTTCTCAGGGAGTACCCCGCACGAGTGTCGCACGGACGGTGAATGAACAATCTTTGCCTATTTCCTTCATTATCAATCTGCTGGTCGATCCCAATTATCTCAGAAAAGTATGCATAAGTAATCTACACTAGCAAAAAATTTCACAAAAATGTAATGAGATCAATTCCATACTAACTTCTTAAGCTACATGTGTACCTGAACTTGTGCGGATGTTAGCTTGATTGAAACGAGTTGAAGGAGAGAGTGGTCAAAATTTAGGGTAATTTGGTACATATGCATTTTTTGTACTAGGTAAGTAGGAATAATAATTCATGTAGTAAGGTACATACGGATGGCACGCTATTGGATAGCATTGTAGTTTCATTATAAGGCGATTATTGCACAAGATAAGGTATAAATTGCAAGGGAAATTTTGAGTTAATGAGTTATCCTTCTGATTTTGTGGTGATTGTCAATAGGTTTGCAAAAACTAGCATGTAATTGCAAAACAGCTGAGATCCTGGGCTTTTCAACTCAAAAAGATTGTTCTCGAAGAAGGCGTGGGATAGGATGCAGGAAAGTTCCATGCTCTATCATACTTACTGCCCGCAACAGATAAAAAATACATATATTTGGGATTTTGGTTCGTTAAGCAAAAAATTAGGGATGACGTAAACGCATGAATTGAACTTTAAAAAAGTTGAGCTGCACGTAAAATAAATACGAATAACAGTGGCAAATTGGAAGCATTATGACTATGTAGGCATAAGCAAAATTTTTGAAATTACACATCAAGCCATGTCTTCAACTGCAATCATTCCCATGCAAAAAATGAGCTTTTTGCTGCATTACACAGCCCAATGAACAAATTTAACTTCTTCAATTACTATCAGGTTACTAAACAGACAGGAGTGGTTAAATCACAGCTAAATCAGCAATAGTAATTATACATCTGTTGGTTGACTTTTCACTAGCCATTCGCAAAATAATAGCACCTGGAGCGAAATACTACAATCAATAAAAGCGAGGGAAATTATAATCAAGATTTATGTTACTCCCTCAAATAAAAATTTTAGTGTTCGCGCTGACGTAGATTTTTACAGCTCTTTTCGTGGGCTTTTCCAAACATGATATCCCGATATTCTCACATCATCCTTTCCTGCTAGTCCCTGCTTAGCAAAACTAAACTTACCGAAGACCATATACTAGGTAGGTAGGCCCCATCTATTGATATCAATTATTTTCTATCTCATTTTCTCCCGCCTCTAACAATTCTAAAAGGGCTAATATTAGCAAACTCATTTTACAAGCTAATAAGCAGTGAATGTGTGCGGCAGCATTTTAAATAAACTTTTTATAATACTACATGTCATTTTGCAAGAAGGAAAGTTTAATGGACAAATGATTCTTGATGTGTTTGATGTCCATTTTAGAGTTTAAGATGTCTACTGAGTCTGGATGCAGTGGTAAGTGGGAAGGGAAAACAAACTCGGCTTGAGAGCTGATTCTGGGTTTTTCTTACTCTAACTAGGTACATTATTACTGAAAAATTACCATATAAACTAACTGGTTGTATATGAATGCATTTGTGTCCTCCATAAGGCATGGCTGTTTAAGTATGTAGGAAACTAAATGCGGCTGAGCTCTTCAAACTAGTTCTGAAGTCATACTAGGTACTCAATCATTGATTGCTCAACCGTTTCCTTTCTTTCCTGAAAAAGAACATTCGTTTCCCACGTGCTCTATTACTGTCAAGTTAGCGATAGTGACTTTGTGACTGTGGCACTAACGTGACAACCCCTCAGTACAGTGTGCAACAGAGAAAACAATAAGTCGTGTCACTAACTTTAACTCAACTCAAAGAATTCATGCATTGCTGTTAATTCCCACACAACTCGATAAAATTTATTTACACTGAAAGCTCCAGTAAACTGCAAGACAATGAAAAACTGATCATGTAAAGTATGCCTAGCTACACTGTGTTTGTGCACCCTGCTATCAATTTGATTACGAAATGTGTGTTTGCTTCGTAAAACTCATGCTTATACTCTCTACATAAATAGGTATTTTTATTTCGTCTCGCTTTGTTTATAATCGCAAAATGTACCTATTGGAAAAAACTATAAAATTTGGTATTTAGGCATTAGAGTAGTTTTAGTGTAATGGCTGTTCCAAAACAACATTAATTTTCATAACAGTCTCGACAGGGAACACGAGCATTTCACGAGGTACTCTCACAGGCACTCTGTAATTATCATATGCCAACATTCCAAGTGTAGACGAATGTAATTTTGACAGATGTGCTGAGTATTCAGTTTAAAATCAAGCAGGAATATTCAAGGGAAATTTATGTTTCGATGTGGATCACGCCATGTTGACATGTGCCGAGAAAAAAATTAATGCAATCATCGCTCTCTGCATGTAATACGAAATCATTTTAACCCTTTATTACTGCTTTCGTAAATTTACTGGGAGAACGTAAAAATTTAGCTAAGTTCGTGGGGGAGCATTTTACGGTGAAGTTTAAATTATGCCAACAACAGCAAATAAAACTTTATTTCTAAGCTCTTCATAATGCATTTTTATTACAATTTGCAATGGTAATAGCAATTCACGTTTACTATGGGATGCTAATCCCAACAAGGAATATATTTGCGTCATAAACAATCATCGCATCAACCACCGACCTGCCACAGTAAAAGCTAGATTACGAAAAACCGCTGACGCCGTGATGAAGCGGAAGTTTTACTGTTGCGAAAGATTGCAGCGTTTATCTTTTCTTGCTGGGCGAACAAAGTAGAAAATGTGCATGGAATACGTCAAATAATTTGGGGAAGTTGATATGTTGCTTAAAAGTTGAATAATTTGTAAACTTACTAGCATCTGTGGGAATAGTCCAGAGCAATTTGTAATAATCTAGAAGACGAATTCAAATTGAGGTAAATTTTTCGAGTATTGTGTACATGTGGTAAGAGCTTGAGCTATTATGTTACCTTCCTATTTTAGTAGCTGCACAGTACCACCCGCGTCCGCATCATTGATAACTTATATCATGATAAGGGGAAGTAAACAATTTTCATTTAGAGTACCATCAGGCATTTTTTGAATATTTCAGAGAGCATAATCAACCTTGAGAAGCTAAAAAGAAAAACACTCTCGTACAACTTCTTTTTTTTTGCAAATTACTAGATACATATAAGCAGTAAGCGTAACGTAAAATAATAGTATTTTAAAGTCATATGCGAACATTTTCTCAAGGAAAGTGCAAATAAACACATGTTCTAATTCTTCCAAAAAGTTGGAAACCGTATCTACCTATTAATGCAGATTATTTTTTGCTGAAAGTGAGGCAACATGCACAGAAGCTAAAATAATATTTTTATTACTTGCGGAAAGCCGATAGTGAAGACGTGCAAAATTCTCACTGGTGAATCGCGTGTGTGATGTCAAAACGACGTAGGCTGACAGCCTCCATTTTGTTCCTACGCGCTAGTGGGAAATACCTTGAAAATTGCATAGGTGTTCTCATCACACCAAATCAATAATCCATATTTTCCTTAGCCAGAGGCAAAATTTGTGAAAATGTTTTAAAGTAAATTAAAAAACCATAACGAGACAGAGCACCGCATTAAGCAGGATTTGGCATTTAGCTTTGAGAGTGATCATGAATTTCATCCCATGAGCATTCCTAACTGGCAGCAGTAAACAGGGGAAGCTGACATCATCTTAATTTAAAAGAATGTAATAAATAACCCGATTGACGCATCCTAAAAAGTATTGCTAATTGTGATTAGAGGCAAGCGAAATGATCACTATCAAATGCGTATGCCTCACACGAAAAGTGTGACAAGGCATGCAGCATTTTCGTCGCAGCAAGAAACTTTAAATTAATTTCATCAGCGATCACGTTTATATCCCATGCCAGTGTTCACACAAGACATGCAAAATGCAGCTTTTAACGCTCTCCCTAGCACAAAAATCATGCACTTGCATTGGCTGCGAAGAGATGTTCTCTAGTGGAAGTACGCGTACGGAGACAGTGTATAAGAATGATGGAACAGTCTCAGGAACTAGTAGTTGGTAGTCGTATGATGTATACCAGCGTTCAATTAACCACTCAGCTCTCATCAGCTCACTCGACTACTTTTAAATGTGTGGGCAAACTATGGCTACGGGATATAATAGCTAAGAAAGAGTAGAGTTGAATTGAAGGTAATTCCCATTCCCATACCGATACATCCCTTCTACCATCGTACGAGAGAGCCACCGCACCGCTTCTCTTATGAACAGTTGTATGCGGTCTCAGCATTATGAAATGCACATGAACTACATAGCAAGTTTGCAAGCAATGAAAGCTGGTTAGCTGGTATCCGTAGTCAAGCTAGCATGTAATCATCATCATTT
>JAHZND010005838.1:0-10251 GCA_027744115.1 Acrocyrtus sp. NNG-2020 | reverse complement strand
ATAGTAAGCTCATCTATATCCGCTCATCCACTTCACAACTAAATATTGAAATTTAACACACTGATTTCGCGATTTCATTTATTTGCAGAAAAGCATTCTCCCACTAATGACCCAAAAAAAACCACAAGCAAGTAGTTTTCCTACTGCTAATATTTTGGCGGACTCTAATTTTTAAGGAAATGGAATGAAATGGGTAATTCATTAGAAACGAGAGAAAAAACAAGCCACTATCTGCTTTCAAAGTTAACCATAATTTTGTTTTTATATATATTCGTTTACTGGAAACAGATATTGGTGATGGTGCATTCCGAGAAAACATTACCACTTTCAAAATTACCCAGTAGAATGTGATGTCCTATTTCCTTAATTATGTAATAATATATTAATAAGTACCGATTTAAAAGCTAATTAAAAAGAACGTATGAATACCTAGAAATATGATCAACGAAGACAGCTCATGGTTATTTTACACTTTTAAGAGAATTGCTTAACCTAAGCGTGTCAAGTCAGTAAATGCTTCTTGATTTATGCAAAGCTGTCTTCCTATAAAATCCCAAGTTTCAGTCTGTTCGTGATCTCAGTCAGCACAGTAAATTAGAACGGATACAATTATTTGCAGTTCATTGAGAAACCGTATTTACCAAGATACCAACATGAAATCAATCTCCCTCTTTACGCTTTTCATCATAGGCGCTGTTCTATCATCTACCTTGTTTCTGGATTGCAGCAGTGCGTCGCCCACTAAAGATAACCCACCTTCTCTTGTAAATCTGCTACCAAACACGGTTGTAAATTTGGATACCAACGAAACTAAAAAGCAGTTAAAGTTAAATAACTCCGTCTTGATTCCGCCAAAAGGGCATCGAATGAAAAGACAAACGTGCCGTTATAGGGTAAGCTTTACCAGTAGCTATCTAGTCAGCTATAAGCACTTTCTTTTACCAGGTTACATTATTGATTATATATATCAAATTATCAATTTTTAGGAAAGCTGGAACCATACCTGTACCAGAAACTGTGAATGCGCCAGTAGGCGATATTGCAGTCCATACGGATTCTGTCGAAACGAATCTGAACGAGGAAACTATTGATTGATACAGAAAATAGTGCTGATGTCAAAGTAGTGAACCACTGTGGTTCAGTTCCGATTAGCTTTCATTTTTTAAATAAATTTTACGGATATCATTCTTACATGATTTAGTGGAACAGTAAATTGTGGTATCAAAATGACAAATTATTTTCTGTATGTTTTTTGCCATTTAAAGAAAAAATCAATTGTAACAAGTTTCAATTGAATACTTTATTATTTATCAGCTAAACAGCTATAGCAATAAAATCAAGTCATCCATTCTCCATTCGCTGATACTCGCTGAGCATTTGGGAAAATGCAAGAAATAGTAATGAAACTGCGTAGAGCTTAATAAAAATTATTTTTGTACAGTGATTAAGAATTGTGAGCCACGTACTTCATACAGCAGTACTGCAATGGTACTGCTGCAGAGGGTTTAAAAAGGATTGCGACTAAAACAACTTGCGTACATAACGGTGGTGTTAGAATAAAACCTACATATAAAGTCGCGTTACAAAAAAACGCCTCCGTGCATTGAGGCAGAATGAGATTTTACTTCCATTGCATTTTCTAAATTCAACGTCATGATACCTAAAATCTCATTTCGCCAAAAAATGCACGCAGAAGATTTTAATGTAAAACGACGTTGCACGCAGCTTTTATTATAACACTACTTTACACGCCTGAAGTTCTTTGTCACAAATATCTGGGCATGGGAACTTGTCTGCTCACACCTACCACCTACGATATTGAAAATTTAGGATGGTTGACAATCACTATAATTAAATTACTGAATCATAAAGTTTCCTATTGGCTTGAAAAAAGTACCTACATACTTTCGCTATCTAAACAGATTTGCATTACTGGATTAGAATCATAACAAATTAATCGTTAGCTTTTGCTACTGCTACAGCTTATCGCACATCTTCGGTTAAAGCAGTAATCCTCTTGATATTTTTAATTTCAGCCTGATATGTCGCAGTTTATCCCATTCCTTTGAAAGATTTTTACGGTTTGCTATAGGGGCTGATAAATTGCTGAAAATACACTACGATTCATTGCAGTCGTCGTTCAGCAGGTACATTTACTAGTCTACTTATGACATTCTTTATGGATTTTGCTAATCCAAGGGCAGCACCTGCCATTTATAAGCTGTAAGCTTTGTCACGTTGCAAGCGTTGTACCAGTTCACAATTTTTTCCAAACATTTTCACTAAATAATTCATGCATTTCCATCTACCCAAAACTAAAGTAATATCAGTCACGTTGATGTCTTATAACCGCTGGCCTTCGAGCTCATCGAGCGAATATTTTAGCTTTGTCTGGGACTCACTATCAGTCCAGCATAAAACTGGTTAATATTATTACGATAAAAGTAAAACAGTCTTTGTAAAATTATCATAACTATTAATACTGTTTCCTCCAGAATTTTACGGATGAGAAAACGAAAAAAATTAACAACAAAGCGAATTACTACTTGCACTAATTTTCCGAAAATATATTTTGCTTATCTTTTGTTAGCTGTTTGTGAGACCATGATGACTACAATGTCCCCCAATATATTCTGGAGACTAGCCTGTACATTTGCATTACTAAATCTTGGGTTATCGGCAAAATCAACAAGGAGGGGAAAGGAGGAGAGCATTTCTAGACATAACTATTTGAGAAGCGGTCAGGTATACAAAGCATCTAACTTTGCGTCCTTACGAAGACTGTGGACGGATCTCTATTCCAACATGTACCCAACAGAAACCGAGTCATTTGATTTCAGTGGATGGGGAATATTCTCCTCCAATTATGAGTTTGAAAGTCCACACCGTATTATTATGCTTACTAACTATCTGGGGCAAGATCTGCTTAACATTAAGTACCCCGTACTAATCAGAAAGCCGCTTCTTGGAGGGTACTCTGACGGTTGGGTATTTTCACTGGTTTGGTTGTTTCAACGTGACGATGAAAAGTATGCGCTTTCTAAGTTTTATGCTGATTGTCAAGATTGTACAGGGTACAATATTACTTTGCATCTCTTTAAATTCAAACCATGGAACTTTCAGGTAAGCAAATAAAACAAATTTGCGAAACAAACTTGTTCCAGGTCTCCTTTTAAAATTTGGATTCGATCTTTCTCTAGGTTCTTGTGGAGCTATTTCCCCCTCCACTGAGCAAGAGCAAAATAGCACGGTCTGTGAAATACTTTAAAAAGAAATACAATCTGTTCTTGGGGGAAGGTGGCGCTTATCCAAAGCACTGGTATTATTTCCATTACTATTACATCAACAAAGAAGATAGACACGATATTACTTTTCTAAGGCGATTGTTGCCTTCAAGCCGCAGCGAGCTAGTAAGATTCGTGCTGCCGACATCCCTTCACGAAGAAACAGCTTGTGGGGGACCCTGTAACTGGAGGAATACTATCTGGAGATGGTTTTACTATTTTATTTTCTGGAATGGGAAGCAAAATAACAAATTGGGAAATCCAGTGAATTTTGCATTTTTTGTAGCCAGCTCAGCAGCAGAGCCAGAGCCCAATAAAATACGGAGGGCTATTAAGACACTTCATTTTATTCAGGTATTGCGATGTGATAGCAAATGTACAATTGAATCGATCGCCTCAAATCGTGAGGTCGATGCAATCGACATCCACTTCGAAGATGTCCCTTCAATATTGTTGAGCGTAGAAGGTATTATGAAGTTTATTACGAGTGGAGAAATTCTAGAAACTCCGCTGCGGCTAGAGAGCAAAGATCAACTTGAGGACTATATCAAAGCTCAGAAATGTAAAAGTCCACTACAAAAAGGAATTACTGCATCTGAAACTGCTAGAAGTAGCAAAGAGGAGCCTACTAAAATCCTTGCAATTATAATTTTTCATCTTGCTCTACTCCCATTTACAAACTACAGCTATACCTACTCGTGGAAATCTGCTGATGGAGGCAGTGAGCCATTTTGCGTTAATCAGAGGCTTACCACCCCTAATGCTCCACAGAGCCTTTCTTACATCACCAGATTCTCCTTTCAGGAAACGACAGCAACGCCTCGGCTACATTTTCCTTTGCAGCTATCCAGCCCACTAGACTCCTTGCGATTCGTTAGCTGCGGATATCGTGGAAGGGAGCCATTTCCGTTCAAGGAGCTTTACAATGTTTTCTCACTTAGCTCGTGGGTAGCTATTTTGATAAGTCTACTTACCACGGTGGCTATGTGGCAGATCCTATCCTCGACAGTTGTCAAGTTTGGAAAGACGCCAGCAGAGCAGCGTAGACATCCCCGACTGGAAACTATTTTACAGAAGACACTCTTTGTCGTGAATGTCGCGTTGGACCACGGTTACACGATGCCAAGCTCCACATTTTCACAACGCACCTCTGTGCGAATTCTCCTTGGCTGCTTTCTCCCAATGGTGATGGTACTGAGCTGTGCCTACAGAAACAACAACGTCTACAACATGATCCTTCCCAGAAAGTATTTTCCATACGAGACATTGGAGCAGCTGGTTGAGGATAACGTTACTGTGTATGCCGTTAACGACTATCCTGGGTTTCGTTTGTCCGTAACGGACCTTATTGATGCAGGTCATGACGATTTCCGCCTAGAGATATCCGCACATCGTCACACAAGCTACTTCAGTGACAAGACCGTGGTTATGCTTAGCTCTATTGTAGACTCTTCTACAGGAAAGTTGCAAACATTGTCATATATGGCAAATTATTTCAAAGTAAGATGGAAAGAGAGACCAATGAAAATGTTTACGGTAACTCCTCCCTTCATCCAAAAGTATTCTTTTGGGATATACTTAACTGGGTGAAAGAGAAACATCCCGGTTGGCTATTTTATTCAGAACTTGAATTTGAAAAAGTCGCACAACCGGAAATCAAAAGGAAATACATGGAATTGGAATTTCAGAAGCTGAAAGCTGAGCTTAGGAAATGCAACAAAACTGCAGTGGTGACCACCTCTGCAAAAGCACAACAGTGGGCAGCACAACTGGACAAGGGTGATGCCGTGAGCATTGGAAAGGAAACCTATTTCCGTAGGGGATACTTCCTTCAGTTTACTGGACTGGTGTCAGCACGAATCATTTCAAGATATTCCAGGTTTAAAGGGAGCGGCTGTGCGCACAGATGGCTTGGCCTTTTGGAGACGATGTTTGCGGCACAGAAGTGGATAGCAGAAAAACCCATCGAGGAGGAGGAAGCTGACCAACCGAGTAGTGCAAACTTGGGAGGAGGCGTTCTTGTCATAGTCGCAGTGTACTCGGTTGGCTTGGCAGTATCTATTACTGTGTTTGCTGTGGAGAAACTGATATTTAGTTTAATTCGAAGTATTGCCTTAGCTAAATTACTGCGTGTGTTTAATATGCTGGTGAGAATTGCTAAAAATTCGACTCCCAGTTTCGGTGAGTTTACTCCTAGAATAGTTAAAGAAATTCGATCGTGCTTTAATTTAACTCTAAATTCACTTCGTCGTCGTTGCCGCCACCCACTGACCACAATATTTAAAAAATGAAGTAGGAGAGTGGCCATCACTAAAAAAATGTCCTGTTACTTTATTTTTTAGCAAAGGAAGTAGCAGTAGTACTGTTAGATATTAAAAGTGTTTATATGAATGTCTATCTCACTTTACCCCACATAGCTAACAATACCTTTCCTAATAATGAAAGTAGTCCACCTTGAATAATAATCTTTTGCAGTAGTTAAAAAGAAATATAATGCATAAATACATAAATGTCTGCACCCTTTTTCGTGAAATGTCACCGAAAAGTGGTTAGCATCAATCTAAAATTAATAAATTCCCTGCAACATTATTGCAACTAAATAATATTTCGTTCTGGCAAAATCGGCAATTAGAATCTTAAAAAATGACACCGCTGCATGCTTGAAATGTTCCAACGCGAATACTAAAATGCTAGCTGCAAAACCTATCAAAAGAAAAATAAATGTTACAACAAATCCTAATTCCTGCCTTTCTGTCTGCGTGCCTTGTAAAAGACTTTTTCTAGCAACTTCTGAAAACTTCTTTGGTGAAAATTGCTTTATAATGGTTACCCATCTTTCCATTATCCCTGTCTCCTTAAAAGAACCCAATCTCAAAATAAATCTACGACTTATGAATCCGCGAATACGGAAATTGTAGAACTGTGCGAAAAAGGAATTTTTTAGTATGTAAACTGGATCAGCATCAGTCGCGTCTTTCCACTCTCTTACAGCCGCCGATAGAACAAGAATGGCGGTTTTGTTACATTTTCCAAGTAATCCAAACAGTGACTCCGCTTCCATCTGGATGTAGTCTGCGCTCAAGTTTTTATTAATTTCCTCAATGGCTTCATCCTCTAAAAATGCTTCATCCACTGGCAAATGGGTCACGTTATATGAAGTTACCACATTCACGATTCGTTTTTGGGGTTGATAAAGGCTGCTTTGATTTTGCAACATGAACTCTATCTTGGATATATTTTTCGTGCCAGAAGAATCATCTGCAACAGACCTCACCTGAGCAGCAGTTACAGAAATGGGAAAGCCAAGGCCTGAAAATATTTTATGTATTGAAATCTTGTGAGAAGCAAAGTTTGCGAGTGTGTCCTCGTAAGTTTGAAAATTCACTTCGAAGATCGAAGGTCCAAATTCTATGAAACGAGTGGATACATAAATACTGAAGTCATCATGGACTAATTCCGGTATGGACTCATACCGAAGTAATTTCCTAGGCTGCACCATATCGTAAATGTTGCTGTTCTTATAACCGCTACTAAGGACAGTTCCAGTGATAAAAAGAATTGCCCACAGGATTCGTATCACAATACCCCTCGTAGGTACTTCCGAATTTTCTATGGGATTTCCCTGTTCCAAGTACAACTTCAATATCGAAAGGAGTTTTGCTGGCATTGCTGAAATTTCAAGTGTCTTTGACCTCGAAAATACAACGCTGGTGATTCTTCTAAAGCCCAGTAATATAAGTAGGAGTAGAGTAAATGCAATCCAAGTTAGACTGTCATAGGGAACGATCATTTGGTCAAATGCTAGACCTGACTTTCCCTTGAATCCGCAAATCGCAAGTTTAGTACTCGAGTACGGATCCTCAACAAAAATTGGTGAGTACAGCTTATGCGTATTGTCAGAATCATAAAACAATTCCGCTGGATACCGGAAGTTTTCTTCTGGAGAGTAAGATAATTTTCCTCCATTTCTACACTCATATCCATTTTCGACTGTATAACTGAAATTTTTCATAATTGATGTGAGTACGTGACCTAGAACGTCGGCTAGGACGACATCACCTGCAAAAGTACCATTCAAAATTTTCTCAAGCGGGTTTTCGTAATTTTGACATGTTAGAAAGTTTGCAGGTTTAATTGGTATTCGTATATGATTCCAAAATTCGATTTCAGGCCAATCACGCTTTGTACGTAAGTGCCACGGTGACGTTGTAGACATATTATCCAATTTATTGATTGGATTTCTCTTACAATCTCCAATTTTAGTAGATATCCACCGCTCAGAATGCAAATACTGGATAGTACAGATTTGTACCATTTTATTCCGCTCATGGGGCAATTTGATATGAAATATAGCCTGGTTTTTTACTCGCTGTCGTCGCAAAAATCTATGAGTTAGCCTGTTGACATGCATTACAATTGAGTCAATTACACACTGTACAGGCGTCACCTCTTTCTCCGCACTTGGAGCCTGCGTCACTATTATTTGAATTATTTGTGTGTCACTTGGGAGTAGCGTCAGAGATTGCGAAGGCTCTGAAAAATACCAGATTTCAGGATATCGAACCTTCCACCAGAAATCTTTCTGTTTGCTCCCGCAATTGCATTCAAAGTCTGGCGGAAATATGTCCAAGCATACTTGGCAATTCCATGGTTTAGTTTGGCTCAGCATTGGAAAATACTTTATTGGGGGATATTCGTATGCATGGTAATTTATATCGCGAGCTTCCTCTTTTGATGAACGTGTTTCACCGTAAATCAATTTATGAGGAGGATTCCAATGACTATAATTTTGTACTATCTCTCTCGATACAAGTAGTACATCTTTTTCGAATTGTGCTTTGTAAGGGATCGGATTTCTAATCAATACTGGTAAAGTAATCCTTGTCAAGTCGCTGCCCATAAAATTTGTGGCCACTACCAGGCAGTTTCTACTTTCAATCTCGTCCAGTTGAAATTGACTGAAATCCACGTTGAAATATTGGAAACTCCCAAAGTGGAAATAGCTTTCTGTGGAGAATTTGCCGAAAAGATTTATCAGCAACGATCCCTCGTTGGTAACTTATTCTCGATGTGATACGACTATTCGAAAATTTGTAGGGAAAGATAGCAGCAGCAAGCAAGAGCAGCAATACCCTTTGCAATTTCTTACACATATTGCAATGTTCATGCTCATAAAATACCTACTTCAGATGAACATCAGATGAACATGTGGTTGTCCAGTGGTTTTCGAATCGTATATAATTAGAAAAAAGACTAAAACCGTTCCGCAAGATTATTCCTAAAACTTTTAACGAGCGTTTTAATAGACCCAACTTACGTAGCAGCTAGCGCCGTTAGCTGTCTCTTCAAAATTCTTTCGGTACCTTCTTTTTTTATACAAGAATGGATCAACTTGTCTAAGCCACTTGTCAACAAAAAATTCTGTTCGTGTGCAAGCAAATCCGTTACGAAACATTGATAAACTGAAGTGTTTTAATGTAGATTTAGTAACGGGTCTGGCTCATATGTAACAATTTCGAGTGTAGGACACTGCAAACTCCATTAGACCAGTAATTAAATTTCTTCTCGGATTGATGTTTGCTTAGTAATTCAAAAGAAATATCAGGGTCGGGAGAATCTTTGTGAAGTTGGCACGATATAGTGCTAAGAGGGCAGACAAGTTCCACTTTGGAACGTCGCATTGAAGAATAAAGTGTGCCTTGCCACTTTTAAATGGCTCGTGTAGTTACTATTTTATTTACTGATCGTTAGCCTTATCAAATTGATTTTGTAACATCTTTATAATTTCAAGCATTAGGTACATTATTTTTTGCGAATTGTAATGGTAAATGAATACGAGATTTTGTATTGTGTGCTGATGCCTTTCCCCTAAATTTGTAATTTTGTTACTTGTTCTCTCAAGGAGAAAAGCAACAAAGGTATTAGGTTAGCACTTCATATATATAAGCAAATTTGGCGTGATCAGTACGACCGAGCTCTGCTCTGCTTTTGCCTGCATGCGCTACACACGTACACTCAATTGCCATATAATTCTGCTATCATGTTCGTCAATGTACACCGTAGACCAGTGGTTAGGGCGATATTCTGGAATGTGTGCGTTCCGAATTCGATCCCCAGTGGTTTTGCTTTTTGCTTTCACTAGTAGCTTTTCTCTACAACTCCACATTACTATCTTCGTTTTCTTTTTTCACTTTCAGACTGAACGCAATTTCGGCTGCTTTTTTTTTAAAAAAAAATGCTCTTTTGAGCCGATGTGTAAAAAATAAAAACAGCTTTTTTTATCTGATTTTTTAAACCAAAACAGCTCTATTGAGCTGATGTTGGCCATGGCATGATCGAAACGCAAAATATAATGGCATCCTTCTGCTTAACTTTGCGAAACGCTGCCTCACCCCGATTGTGCTGAAATTTATAATTTTATCCAATTTTAGGGTCCTTATTCTGAATCCGAATATCACATTCTTTGGTCGTGATCAAACTTCCTCTCCAGAAGCAAATTGGTTTAAAAAGGCCATATTAACTTATAATTTATGCAGGATTTTGAAGTTCCTTTTGGACTTTGAGTATAGAGCCAACTTTGATGGCAATGATAACCATTGTCTCGATAAATGAAGAAATGTGAAGCAAATTTAGCTGAAATTCGTAATTTCCCCCAAATTTGATATACTGATTCCAATTATGATATCCAATTTTCTCCCTGAAGTCCAGTTCGATAACTGAATTTTTAATTGTTGCAATATGTGAACTGCTTCTTTTACTAGGCACTTGCGCATATGCATGCGCAACTGGCCTTTTTCTCTAGTTAATAATAAAGGACGAGAAATACATATATAGCCCGTAAAGGCGGGACTGACTATTTTGGCTTTACGAACTGAGGAGGTGCGATGTCTAATAACTACGCATTTGCAATTTGCCGTTTAAAAATAAAGTTTATCTATTAAAAATATTATACATCAACGAACAAAGA
>JAHZND010005837.1:0-11854 GCA_027744115.1 Acrocyrtus sp. NNG-2020 | reverse complement strand
AAGCATTTGTGCCAAAAACCACTGACAAAGTGATTCCTTTACACATTGACTTTTTGGGAAAAGACTATTGTGCTCTATTCAATTGATTGTCAAACAATTTCAAAGGAATGTACAAAGCGTAAAGCCGACAGAGTGACTGTGCTACCCCTTGACGTAAAAAAAAGTGAAGAATGCAGAAAAGGCTAAATGGGAAAACCAGTCGCAAACTTTTAGAGAACTATGTAGTGAGTAAGTGGGTATTTATCTGTTCGCAATTTTTTCGCATGGCATGACATGGCAAACGCAGGAATTTCTTGCACCCTTATACTGAACACCGCTTTCGATTTGTGATTTGTTAGCAGCGGGAATATAAAAAGAGTCCAATTTATCAAGGTAAGTCTACTGCTTCATTTTTTACTCTGATTACATATAGTTAAGCATAAGCCTCAGTTCAACTTTCACCAACTTGAGCATTTCACTCAGCTACCTGTTGTTTCCAAATTGTACGGGGCAAAGGAAGAAAGCACATTATCAAAAGCGTATCTAGGAAAAACGAGAGCATTTGCTGATTTGAGTATTGTCATTCCACTGACTACACATAAAAAGTTTGTTTGAGACAGGTTTATAACGACAGTAATCACATGCAAATAATTTCACATTAGTGTAGAAAATTGCTGAAATTCAAGCGAGTCGCTTACCCACAAAAACACCAGAAATAATTGCTTAATGCAATTGTAACATGTTGAAAATCTGCTTCCCGAAATTATGTTCATCTAGATTTTACATTAGTGTAGAAAATTGCTGAAATTCAAGCGAGTCGCTTACCCACAAAAACACCAGAAATAATTGCTTAATGCAATTGTAACATGTTGAAAATCTGCTTCCCGAAATTATGTTCATCCAGGTACTTAACGGAATGACGATGGTAATATTACGATGATGATGAGCGTTAAATTGAATGAGCAAAATCAGATATATGCACACACGCCGAGCTACACGGCTACATTTTCTATTATAGCAAACCTGTATCCCATCTGTCATTTGCATTTTCGTTTTCCGTGCATAATTGTAAACGTGACGTGGTGGGCGATTAAAAACAAGAGTGGTAAAGTTGACTGGCAAACGATGCAGTAGAATACATGTTGTTTACAAGGAAGAAGAACATTTTCCACCCTCACTCTTTCCCTGGCAGACAAAAAGTGATCATAATGAGATAACATATTTGTCCAGTGAACGGTGAAATTCTATCATCAGCAGAAATGCCGTCACCGTGATGAATATATGTCAAGAAAATAACTTGTTGAGGTCCTCCTACAACTTGTAACGTTCTATTTTTTTGGTACTTTCCCCGCTATAATTGTATATTAGCATATATGTACATATAAATATGAGTGATTTAATTGAACACAGGGCGCTGCAGGAGGGCTGAGTTGTTGTTTTCAGCTGCTTTCTGTGCTACGTCCTTATATTCATACGATTACTACGATACGATGGAGTGGAGCATTAAAATGTATTCAATAAAATGGGAAAACACTTGTGCTGTCTGGGTAGCTTGGCACAGTGGAAGAGTTCTGTACTGCTTCGAAGGGAGATGGAGTGGGGGAGAGACAGAAACGGAGAAAGGACGACGACAGTCTAACTTAACTACTATGTCCTTGGTCATTTCCAACTCCAACCGTTTCTCCATCTTCCTCCTTTTGCAACTACTTTAGGTTTTATGACTGGAACGGGCGAAAACACATAAAGCCATAAGCTCCCGACTAACTTGTCATACACATAACGGCGAGGAAGTTGAAAGTTTATTACTTATGAGAAGATATGGATGGTTGCATATAATAGGATCAGACTTACACTTTCAAACTTACATGTCATTACTTTAGCGGGGAGAGTGAAGAAGAGGGAGAACGATGGAGGCAAGTAAAATTCCTCTTATTACATGTATTGGCGAATTACGGGGTTGAGTTGTTACGAAGAGTCAAGTAATCTATTTTTTTTACTTTCCACTTGTGGATCTGCTGTTCTGAGATAGCACGTTCCTTGGTTTGCGGGGAAAACATGGAAAGGAAGTGAAATAACTGTGGAGAGATGAGAGGAGTGAGTGAGTAGACTGAAACTAAATAATAATAAATGTTTCACTCTGCCTATTCCCAACCACCATCATTATAGTGAGAGTGCACCACATTACGCTGTTGTTGTGTGGGTAGTAAATATAACCTTTAGCGAGAAAGTGGGCTCTTCTTCTCTTTCCTTCTCATATATAAAATGAAAGGGACTTTTCGGGGCATTACAACACAATTTTTTCCTACACCAATCCTCCCCCTCTCATAATCAAATGACAATGGCTCTGTGCTGTGGAAGTTATATAAGGAGGAAATTATACCTTTTCAAAGTATGATTTATGCCATATAGTTCTGCCGTATTGTTGTGCGAGCTGAAATACGTAAGTGACACTAAAACCATATCTTGATGACTATTCACTTACAGCTCTTTCAAAAAGATTTTGTGCACTTCTGTTTTTTTCACCATTGTATGGCGTGCCATATAGTAATGAATAGCTATTTTCCAGATAGCAAATAATAGACTTTTTCAGAGGTTCTGGAGTTTGGTGGGGTCGTCACATTTCAACTCTTTTCATTATCACTGTCGTCATTACCACCATCACCATCACTATCCGAGAAAAAAGGGATCTGTTTCTGGCGAAACTTTTTTTTTCCAGTGTGAGTCTTCTCCCACACTTTAAATTAGTTAGTGTGCAATATCTACTAATTACGAAGCTGTAAAAGAGAAACAGTCCTCATATACGAGACACTCTTTTGCATTCACTTACTTTTTATGACTTTGTGCGGAATGCTCCATCATAAAATTGCTTTTGATTTGATTATCTAAAGCTGTTTTTTCTCGGAAAATGGCAAATGCAAAAAAAAGTTTTTCAGCCGATAAATCACCCAAATCAACGAAAATATATAGTATTTCCAGATTAGCAGCAAGTAGTGCGAAAAATACCAAACACTTTTTGAAATAATTGAGGCTACTGTGATGTCTGGATGGTATGTGTAGCATGTCTCTTTTATTTGCTTTCCCTGAAACTTTATCTAGTTGTTACTACTTTGTGTGTATAATTTTCTCGTTCTTTTAACTTTTAATAGTTATATGTAACCCAGTTAATCAAAGAATTTTACTCGTGGCTGGGGAGGGTGAGAGTGAAACAGTGAAGGAAATCATTGCAGATGCGGTAGACCGTAAATCGCAATAAACTAGGCTTTTACTTAAACTGTGAGTTCCAAAAACGTAGATGTTCGGATGTTCCTACCTATTATGAAGCAACGATGTTCCATACAAACTATCGAACTGAAAAACGTCTCCTTAATTTAAATAGTTTAGCGCTTTAATTAAATTAACAAAACTTACATAGGTACCTACTTTGCTGTTGCAACTCTTGATTACAGTTACCGTGATTGTGGTTAAAAATAACTAGTGTTAACCGTGACTGTTAGAGCACTAATTGGTAGGTATTTGAAAAAATCATATATTTATGACAAATAAAAGACGTAAATATTACAAAATGCCAGTAAATGTTTGCAAACGGTTGTGTTTAAACATTTATACTGTAAACTGGACAAGGACAAACATTTTGTTCAACTTTAAGTTAGTTAATCCAACTTCACCTTTAACTTTCCATTCGTAGTTTTACAACCCATGCATAAAGTCAAAAAAAAGTGCGGAACTGAGTAAAAATATCTGCGTATAAAAGTTAGCATACTTTTACTTAAAAAAGGATTCGATCAGCCTTCTGAAATGTGATATGCTTTACATGACCGTAGGTCCAAAAATCCCAAAATGTCTGCCAAGGAGCGTGCATAGACTAGGTCGAGACGAAATAAAATTGCAATTGACAAACGCAACTTATTGTTAGTAAGCTATCTAGAACTTCAATATTTTTTATATTCTAAACTAGCCAATGGAAATATTCTATGATGCACTCCTATAAATTTCACTCTTCGAGAATAGAATACTAAACGATGCCCCCTTTTTGTTGTGAAGGAACAAGGTAAAATGACGAGTGGCAGTTTCTATTTCGATACAAGTCGCAAAATAAGGAAGCTGAAAGTTGTTAAAGTAGTTCTGGTACATTGTTTTATAGCTTCATTATGCTTTCGACTCTGCTACAGATATATAAACTGTATAAATACTTATATATAGCCAGCATTCTCTTTTATTTTATGGGGAATATTTACAAAAGAATGGCACAGCAAAAAATGTTATTCCCATTCTGTATAAAAGGGAAATATATGTAGGAGCAGACGACTGACTTCCACTGTGAACGTGTCCAAACCATACATCACTAGCTATCTAATATTAAATGCATTTTATTATTACTATTCTTGGCATAAACAATGCTTTAAGATAAACACTTTTTTCGGATTCCCCATTCCGTGCCCTTCATTTCACCAGCATTGCGTTGCATAATATCTTTCGTATATTCTCTGTACGACTATTCCGAAGTGGAATTGAAGCAGAAAAGTGCGGTAGCCGATTGTTGCCTTGCTGTGTATTTTACCGAGAAGTAAGTCTGCGGATAAAATGTAGCAAAAATTCATCATCAGGCTGGGTGATATTCTACGCAGCATGAGGAATGAAAAGGGGAAAGAAAATGCAGGAAATTATTGATGCCTCAGAAGAATTGCTTTCAGGATTCGCTTATTTGGTTTCTCCTTGTTTTCCCGTCTCGCCAACAAAAAAATAGGTGTAGCATCGTGTGGTGGTAATAAGGAACAGGAAAAGTCATCTGGGGAAAGATGCTAAAAGACCGTTTATTTGTAGAGGAAACAGGGCTTGTACGCAATAACACACTATTATTGGTATATCTTTTTTGGCGTTCGTGGAAAGCACAAAAAAAATCTCCCTTGTAGAGATATTTGCTCTCGGAAAAAGAAAAAGATGAAGGAGAAAAAAAGGGACGGAGATATGCAGCAGCTAATAAACAGATTTTTTTGTGTGCTGTACGATTTATCTATCCCGCTCTCTGATTCTGATAAGAGTTGGATGAAGTCTCCCGGTGAAACCAGTGGCGGAGAAAAATGCTCACACACTTGAGATGAAGATGAAATCATTTGTGAAGGCGCTCTCAAATATATGTCATTGAACAGAAAATCTAGAATTAGGCTTGAAAGTAGGATTAAATGTTAAAATGAGGAGAAAGGGAGATAAGGGACTTGTCACATTTTACACTTCGGTTATGACTATTATTGAAATTTTTAAGACTATTTTAATATGGAACATTGCTAATATTATTTTATCTTATGGAATCGGTTTTTTTAAAAACGTTACACGTTTAAGGGATTTTGTCATTGAGGGATTGTCGGCATACTATCTTTGTACCGACATATGTTTCGTGTTATACATCAGATAGTGAAGTTATTGAACCAGAGAGTTGGAGCTTAAAGTAAAAGTCTCATAAAACCCACAGCCCCTGTCACCCTACAGTGATGCTACCAATTGGAAAATGAGAATGCAAACATTTCATGCAGAGGAACTGGAAATTATGTAAACGTAAAATGGAAGAGTAAATTGTAGAAAGAATGTAGGAGAAATGGGGTTGTTTTTAGCACTAGTGTGACTGTGTTTTTTGGACTGAAGTGGAATCGGAAGAGGAGAAGGAGGCTGTTGAAAGTGAGAAATTCAACTCGACATTATCATCAGGCTTTAGTTTCTCCCCATTAGGAAAGAGCAAGTCTCCCCGCAGGCCGAAGTAACCACGGAAGGTTCATTAAAAAGGGGAATTTAAAGCAAACAAAATTGGCAAATGTTAGAGAAGGAGCCACTAGTCAGTACTCACATACTCACTATTACATCCCACCACCGTCACTCTCAGTGGAATGGGGGAACGGGAGTGAAGGAGAGACTAAGTGAAAGGGAAAGCGAGAAAAAGTTGGCAAAGTTTCTGTAGGGTAGTTGGAAATCGGTTTTTCCTACTAGCTAATCTTCTTTTCCAAGATTCACCTGCCTTCTACTTACACTCCACGTACGGAGTCTACCTGTGCATAAAACACGTAACATATGAACAAGCTCATTCTCCAAATCGAAATTGAGTACTTTAGAAAAAACAGTTCTCTGTTTTGCTTACGTCTCTGGCTAGCAGTACCAAGACCAAGAGTGCATCTTTTACATGCTCCCATTTTGTATAATCTTTTTGCACAGTTTCTATTTCCAGCTTGCGATGACACTCTCCTGTGGCATGCTATCATAAAGGCAAAGTCAAATGACAAGGCAGAAGTAATTTGATGTGGAAACTTGACCCTTTCACCACCACCACCACCGCCACCATCTAATTTTTATATGCACATACTGAAGAAACTACAGGTTTTTATAGGGGATGTACACTTGCTTGGCCCGTACGGGGAGCCAACCCGTGCGCATCTTTTTTACGATGATTTTTTTTCTGTGAAAGGAAAACTAAGCGTATATACATTAATCGAGTTGTTTGATTATGACTGTGACACATAAAATATACAAGTACAGTAAACAGTGCATACACAAATAACCTTCTGCCTTCACGTACTATTACGTAAATCTGGGGGAAGAGTGTGTCTTCCAACTTAACTAGGCTTTGGTAAACGAAGCGAAACCCTAACCATTTCGGTCATGACTCCCTATAGGTAAAGAGAAATGTGTAGGGAAAGGGAATTTTTTATAGGGGAAGTAGATAGTGAATAAAAAGTCAGGGAAGAATCATTTTGCCTTCTCGTACGAAAAAATTCTCTTTATAAAATAACGAGTGAAAGTCAGCTGGCTTTCGATTTCTAAATTCTACGCAGATTTTTCTTCTTTTTACTTTGAGTTTAGGTCGAAGTCGAAACTTTAGGCGTCTGTGGAATAAAAGTGCAGCGCAAAAAGAAGAAGAAAAAAACTAGTCTTTTTGGTACATTTTTTGGATTGGGGGTATAGTGGGTCTGACATGAGAAATGTACTGTGTGTGTACTGACTGACTGAATTTACTCAAGCTTGGAGTGAAGCATGCTCACTATGTATATTATAAATGGGGAACATTTTTATTTTACTTTTTCATGTAAGAAAAAAAAGTCGTAACGTGTGCCCTTTCCTTCTGTTTTTCCAGTACAGCTAGCAACATAATTTGATTGTGGAATTAGCTCAGCTCTCAGCTCTCAACTCAACTCTCTGCCCTTCTTAACTTTGCCACTCTCACATTTTCATCCTGTTGTAGTTTCCGCAAGAAAAAACTACCATTCCAAATGTTGGTTCTTGATGTGAAGATGCTGGAGGAGTCAAGTGACTTTTACTTGAGTGACTCTTCATCTACCGCATCCTCCATTACGACAGTGCTAACGAACAACAGCATAGATGACCAACCTGATGGGAACGCTCACCTGGGGCTTATTGGGATCAGTCCAGCCACGCCAGGACTTTCTCCGCCAAGTCTTACCACAATGACAACAACGCTTCACCCTCTTGGAATTTGCCATCAAAGACAGCACCAGCATCACCACCACCAACAGCATCAACAGCCACCGCCACCACTTCCCTCCCAACAGACAGCAAGTCCAGTTCATTTGCAATGCTTGTCAAGTATCGGGAGCAGCACAAATGGCACTATAAGCAATGGTACTACTATTCCCCAGCCTCCCGATCTGCAGCTGCACAGTCCACAAAGCGTAGCATCCAGTAGCAGTTTAAGCAGCATTGGATCCTACAACAGCGGGATTGCTTCCTCATTAATTTCTGATACTGCAAGCGTTGCTCATGAACCCCCACCTATGATGAGGGTGGCAAGTGGCGGTGGGGGAGACAGCTGTATTGACACGATGGCAGCGGACTCATCCACTGGGCATTTGAAGGGTGAGTCGGAATGCAACAACAATAACACCAGCGCGACTAACGGTAGCAACCCTTCCGGAGGGCAGAATAAGGACGGGGGTGGGGAGGCTCCAATGAAAAAGAAGAATCCCGTTGGAAGACGCAAACTGATTTTGAGTGCTCGGGAGAAAACACTCAGAAGACTCGAGAGCAATGAACGGGAACGACTTAGGATGCATTCACTCAATCAAGCTTTCCAGGTAGATTGGACTCAACGTCTTTTATTCCACATTTCATTTTGCATGAACGCTTTCACCTTTCTCTCTTGCTCCCTACGAATAACGACATTTTCCTCCAACCGATTTTATTACATGTGCAAAGTTTCTGCTCAATAGATGTTCCTTTGACTTTCTCTACGCTAGCATAGAATGCCAACCTTCAGCACTTTTGCTGTAAAGCCTAAAGTTAGAAAAACAAAGGACAACTCTCTTTTTCCGCCAAACACAGAGACTCCTGTCTGGAGTATTCCAACGTAAATTTTTAATTAAGCTGTAGTTACCACATACGCAAAATGGAACGCGCTTTAAAGGAAATCCAGTATCCCATGTTCATTTTTTTGCCATTTAGACTTCATTAAAAATCTGACTAAAGTTTAATCTGATTTAATAAAAAATTAAAACAATCCACTTTCACAGCTCTCCCAAAATAATTTATTTGCAATTAGAGCCAGCATAGTTTCCAACTTTCATAAAGCATTTTGAACCTCCCTTCACGCATCTTTTCAGTTTGCTTTGTCCAGTGTAATCCCTTTTCGACTACAGGGCGAAAGAATTTTTTCTTCATTGATGAAAAAAGTAGAAAGCAAAAACTGGATTTATATATTAAATTCTAAAAGCCATCCTGCTGGGCCTATTGAAATCAAGCATCAAACTTCAGACCAACTTGGAAAGAGAGTGGTACTATATTATCTGCGAGCTGTATTATTACCTGACCACTATGTATTACCACGCCAGATAATAATACATGCTCACACAATATAATCAGCAAATTATGCATGAGATGGATGACCACCGTGTGCTATCTTATTGTTCTCGCTGTCTTCTTTTGTCAGATGCATTATATTTCTGGAGTAAACAGGCACAATAGAAATTGGAATAGATATCGGTATAGTTAGTTAGTTAGTGTGCATAATAGCAGTAATACATAGTGAGCCAAAAACCTGCTATTATTAATGACAAAGGATGCTGTCGAGCAAACTACATTTATTACGGGTACGTAGTGAAAGCTGTAAGTAAAAGTAAACTGACAGATAGAGAGATTGTGAAAAGTGAAAAGAGCAGCGGAGAGTAGAGGAGACAGGGATCGAGTGCCGAGATGAGAGAGAGGAAAAGAGCTATTGATTCATCCCTGATGTAACTAGAGATTGGGGACAAATTGCACATTAATACGAGCGAAGTGATTCCTGCTGAACTTAACACCGTGTATTATAGATCCATTTACTAGTGGCATTATACACTAAAGAATGGAAGTACTGTTTCATCTATTGCATCATCATCACTATCACATCGTATTAATGTACGGGCACAGGATACGAAAGTGACAGGAGCTGCGATAGCAATATATAACAATCCGGCATACTGTAACAGCGTGATCTGCCTGCGGTGAAAGAAGGGGGAAGCTAACACCGTCATTTAACAAAAATAATCAAATATTTGAATTTATATGTGACTCGAACACGTGCAGATGCAGCAAAAGTGCAGTGGCACAGCATATTAATGGATGTACTGGTGGAGGGTTGAAAATTAAATGTGCAGAAGTGCATATTACGTGATGGCTACGTAATCTTGGGAAGGAGTGAAATCTTCAGAGTGAGAATTGAAAGCGCAATGGATATATATTTTGGTGGAAGTACGGACAAAGAAAACGACGACGGTTTATGCAAACATTTTTCCTACGGAATCACGGAAGAACAGAAGGAGTAAAGCACGTATGCAAAGTGAGCTCACTTCTCTCTGGAGCGGGCTTCCCACTTCAACAATTTTTTTCCTCCTTCCTGGAAACCGCCCTACTATTTAGAGGAAATACGTTATTGGGACTGAATCTTTCGAGAATAAATCCTTTTGCTGATAGGAGTAGGAGCTGATAGAAGAGGGGAAAGTAAGAGCTCATCGCTCGACGCTGTTATCAGCTTACACACGTCATTATCTTCTCAAGTATTTTATGAGATTTTTTGGTCACAGATATACCAGCGTATACAAAAAATAGAATGGAGGGCGGTAGTCGCAGGGAAAATTACAAAAGTGGAGCGGGAGCAGTGAGGAATGGATGCTAATATCAGATTCGACAACAGTACATATGAATGTCCCTTGCTTGTTGCTTCCGTCCTTATCTCGTTTGTATTTTTTATTCTTGCGTCCCCGTCTATATCTCTTCTGCACACCGATGCGATATAGAGGCGAAGACATTGGCAGAAGGGAATTACAATTACAGTGATAAATAAGTAAATCATGGAATGCAAGACATGTTAGTATTTACAGTATATAATTGAGAGAGGATTAAGGATGGTTGGATAATTAAAACAATATAAAATGGCGGTATAAAATCGCAGGAGAAAACTCAATATGCTGACCATGAATCACATCGATCAGCGGAAAACTTTTAAATTCGCTTGCTCGTTTTCGTTTGTTCCCAATCTAGAGATCTAATATTAGTTTTCACTGCCACAGTGCACATTCTGGGTATGCATCAAATTTTTGTAGAAACTGCTCTGGTAGTGAGTAGAGTAATATGTGGAATAAATGCAAATTTACGTATTTATTGATTCTTCCATACTTCCATAGGATAATGTAATTACTGCCTGGTTTTGCTTCATATTCTGTTATTTGACTTGAAAAGCAAACTCAACTTTTGGTTTTCCCCTTCCTTTCCTTGCTTTCTCTTGTATTGTGTCATTGTGTGCTTTGTGTGCACTGTGAAAATATAATGCAGCGCCAATTAAGAATGCATAACTGATTTGCTTTGTTATTTCGTTCCAGTCTCTGCGAGAAGTAATACCGATTCCTCATGTAGCAAACAAAGGACGGCGGCTTTCCAAACTGGAAACTTTGACTCTAGCGAAAAACTACATTCTCGCACTCACAGGCATGGTTGTCCACGAAGAGAAGAGTGGGGACGTTTCAACTGGGGAGCGAAGTGAAAGTCCAGTAAGCAAAGACTGCCTCCTGCAAGGTGCTAGTGACGATCCTGACGATTTCACGTTCGACCTTGACATCGTCGATCACCCAGACTCTTTAGGATTTTATGACGACTGAGAGAAAGTCTTACTGGTATTGTAAACACAAACACATGCAAAAATGTTTTACTCCTGAATTGCATGTACACATGTCATTCCATGATGTGGTATGTAACATAAAAAATAAAACTTATACGGTATGCCATCTGACATTCTGCATTTAAGTATAAATATTTCAATGGAGTTTCCGGAATTTCTTCGGTAAATAATTTAGTACTAAAACGTATTTATTTGAAATATTTCGAGTCATTCCTAAACATAGTTGAAGTTGAAGAAAGGTGGGGCATACTGATACAGTACTATTAAAACTACTGTAGTGTTTCGTTAATGTATACGAACTGTGACTTCAAAATTCTTATTCCATATTCTGGGCAAGGAAAAGCTTTCAAAGTTTTGAAAAACAATTTTGTACAAGGCTCTGTGTATCTAATTGGCAAAAAGTTTTTTCAATGTCAGTTGGACAAATCAGTCCGATTTTGATTTAGGAAGACTCAAAGTTTTATCCTGAGGTGCAGCTAAAATAGATCGCTATAATTTAAAAAATAAAGTCGAGGTATTTGGGTATAGGTTTTAGCGCTATACTTTTGTATAAGAAAGAGTTATAGCAATTCATATTATTCTATATTCTGCTGGTAGTTATACTACTGTAATGTTAGTGTACCTATTGTATAAGGCATACCCAAGATTTTTCGGCTGTATAGAAATGAAATCGATGGAAGTGTCTAAACAAACAATCAGTTCCAAAGTAGCTTATAGTTAGCGTTCTAGTTC
>JAHZND010005836.1:0-10173 GCA_027744115.1 Acrocyrtus sp. NNG-2020 | reverse complement strand
ACTAAATTCTGAAACAATGAAGGAGACCTCCAGTTAGTTTAATTAGACAGTATAGCCGTTCGGCAGTGAATAAAACAAGCAAAATCAAATTACACAGACGGAACTCATTCCATCACCATGTCTTACATTACTTTAAACAGTGCGAAGTTGGCGAAACGGGTAAAAGATTCGTGCAAGTTAGCACACCTTCCAATTCTGAAATTGTACGCAGCAATGCATCTCTGATTGATAATTTTAGACAATCACTTTAATTCCTTAGGTTCAAGAGATCAACTTCTCCAATGAAATGCTGAGCCATGGCATATCAGAATTAGAAGCATTATACCTGAGAATACAATCCGGAATAGTGATGGGTGCAGAAAAGAATCATGGTATGTAATTATTAAAAGCATTCCAAGTCATAACCAAACTATTGTAAAAAATCTGGTAATATTTTATTGTCATTTCACAACTTAATCTATCAATCCTTTATAGCCAGCACAGCATAACCTAATGCTGGTGTTATAATAGACTATTTATTTTAACTTATATATACCTACTCCAAGTTCACATAACTTTTCAAAAACCGGTCAATAAGGTTAAATTACAGATTTACAAAATAAATATTCTATCTGTCTACTTTCTGTTATTTTGATTAGCAAATGAGAATGCCGTCCTCCTCAATGATCAGAATCATTCTCTTGCCCACGCAATTAATGAAGCTCTTAAAGGTAAATGTTCAACTCGTATTCTAATTACATTTTTAGGTTGCGATAATAGTAATAATATAAATTCAGCATTACTTCCTCAAACTATGTCTACTGTAATTGTACCCATACAAAAATTAAACTTAAGCATAAGTACAACAATTAACTATTAATTTTGCAGAAGTCGAGTCTAATTTGCGGGAACAGCTTGAAGTTGGACTAAAACTAGATAAAGAAGTTCTTCATGAGTTTACTGTTGTTCTTCGGGAGTCTATAAAAATATTTCATGAATACAGAATGTTGCAAGAAGGCTACCAGAAAAGATTACAACAGCAGACTCGTGCCAACGGCAATTCATTCTATCACTACATAAATACGGAAAAGGGTAATTAATTACAGATATTGACAGGCACAACGCATGTATACCTTAAGTAAAAGAAACAAACAAGTCTTAGAAGCTAATAACTTTATCGTATTCATTTTAAATTTTTCCTTTTCCTTTCAGCTGAAAATCTATCATCACCCCACACCAATTGTTCAGCAAGTCCAACGTTTTATCAAGAATATTTTCATTTGTGGAGCAGGGACAAATTTTAAACATTACTAACAACTCTGAATCTGAAATAATTACATACAAAATCAAAGAGTTGCGTCTATTTTTAACAGAAATAACAACTACATAATGTATATGTATTTATTAATATAACACGGTTTGGAAATAAAATGCAAACTCTCAAACCTTACTCAAGAGGAAATTTTACAACAAGGACGTGTACCCGGTGGATATGATGGCCAACAGGAATAACATAGTTCATGCTTCTGTTTATTCTTACTAATAGAAGATACTTTATTCTTTTCCCTCCCCATAGTCAACTCCGCAACACATATACCCATTGATTTTAAAACTAATTTAGCAATAAACAAGGGATCTTTGCCCTGATTCCCTGACATTAATCTTGTCATAACGGTAAGTTTTTTAGGCCATTTTAGAAGGGGGTGAAGTCGAAAAGAGCTAAAACTTACGCAACTTACATGTATATTCCAATCCCTAACTGCGTCTACAGTAAATTTCATAGCGTAATTTATTTTCAATCCAGAATCTAAAGTCCAATGCATGAAGAACTCATAACAGGTAAGAAGAAGATGTGCATTTTGATTTTCCATCGTCACGAAAACTATTTAAAATATACAAGAATTACGATGTATGTACATACTAGAATTATTTCATGTAAATCAAAATGTTTGCAATGTCAAGTAGCATTAAAACTTACTTAAATCCGGAGAGTAGTCCAAAACAGTCATGTTCCTTTTGTAGTTAATGGCTTGTAAATACTCCTGACAGGCACCCGCGTAGGTCTCACGTTTATAGGTCATTAGCAGCTCATCGTCATTCCATTGAATAGGGAACAAACGTAGCTCTTCATCTTTCAGCGGATATTTCATCTCCACTTTTCTTTTTCGATAATCATCCATCTTGGGCGACCCGTATTTATTCAAGTTACATTCGGTGAAATGTTTTGCCCGACAAGCCACCAGTACATCGTATTTAGCACGAAGAATTACTCCATTAGTTGAGTGCAAGTAAGAATTTTCATAATAGTCCACAAAATTGACTGCGTCTTTAATAAAATTTCCTCTGCGGCTTTTCCGTAATAGAGTGTCGTAACAGTTTTCAAGTCTTCTGTTCACTTGTAAAATGAATCGAAAAGGTTGTTTGTCGTCGCAAAGATCACATTTCCAATCCATTTCCTCTTCATATTTTTCTGACCACCTCTTTGGAAACCCCTCCATAAACATGCCAATTCCTTCTGGGTACTGTTCTTTATAAAGGCCCCTATAGCATTTAAGACAACGAATACTTCCACTGTCGGTATCTCCGTCGGAAGGATCTTGGCATATACCACCGTTACCAATTTCACAATCAAAGCATGGAAGACCCTTTTCTCTCAGATTAATCATCCTTAACGGAAGAGGCATGAAGCGCCTGCCACTACTGAAGTCAAATGTGAGTTTAATTTTTCTTTTTGGACTGGCTTTGATGTCCTTTGTAGTTGTAAAGCACCACATTGGGGTTCTGACACCACCAATTTCACAGAATACGGCGCTCACAGCAACGTTTGGTTTACAGTAACTCTGCGTCATTAAATGTCTCTCCATGAAGAAAATGCGACTTCTAAATAGAAAACAAAAATTGTTTAGTAGTAGTAAAACTATATTAGGTACGTTTCTTCGCCTGATCCTGATGTTAGATAAAAATGTTATTATAAATGTATTCATGTGTATACAGAAACTGACTAACTGCTGTAAATAATTTTCTTACATAATTCCAGGAGATGATTCAAATTCTTCCCAAAACACAATCATTATTTTGCACACCAGTTTAACAATTTCTCGATTGTATCTAGCATAAGCCAACGAAAACTTCATAGTCTCCACCGACTTGCTGAGAAAACTCATGTACTGTATTCCATCATACGGGTCCTGGTCGGTCTTCCCGACACTTTTGAAACGTTTCGTAGACGCGTACAGCAAAAAAGTTTTCCATTTAGCAGCAACCTGTGGAACCGTCACTCCAGATCCGTACTCGCTTAAAACTCGTAAAACGCAGATGTCCAAGTAAAAGTTAAGGTATTCCTTCATTGTTGCATTCTTATAAGCACTGAGATTCTGAAACAGTAGTGACCAAACAAGCATCAACCGAATCGAATTAAAATTAAACCATAGAATAAGCATATCCTTTGCATGCATTTTGCCTTATATACACCTTATATATATATGTATATAATGCAAAATGCATGCAAAGGATAGGCTTATTCTATGAAATTAAACATAGTTTTCAGCAACAACGGCAAGCGCAAGGAGCTGTAGATTGCACTACTGATATGATATAGACATGAAAAAAAAGTAGTAAAAGAAAATAGGTATAAAATTATTGTCTTACAGGCTTATGACATCGCCTTAAAACGTTACACTCCCGTGATCGATGGTACTTGTCTTCACCTACATGTCAATTAAATCGAAATTTCAGTTCCGAGCGAGAGTATGGTAAATCGTAAATGCTTAGAAATACTTAAAATTAAATCATTTCCAGTGCAGTTACTCACATTTTGGTCCGCATCGCAATATTCCACAGAACTGGCATAAGTACGTATCCTCCTTCAAAAAGAAATGCATGTGACACCCAAAGCAAACCATTTTATACCACTTGGCAGGCTTGTCACCGTTTATAGTAATGTTTCGGTAGCCGTCAGGAAGAGATGGGAATACAATCTTACTCTCGTCTTCGTTAAAAACTACACTTCCTTTAGAGATATGCGTCACAAATTCATAAGCAGGAGCTTCCCCATTCTTTTCTTGTCCTTTTTCTGCCGCTTTAGTTCCACTGCTTAGCCCTAGGTCCCGATTTAGTTTGTAGCTTATATGACTCCCACATTGCTTTGAATGAAGATTTTGGTCAGCTTTCCAGCACTTATTATTATTGCAGTACGGAGTGTGGAAGCACTTTGTACAGCAGTAAGTTGTAGGAGCGTCACAGAAATTGCACTTCGGGGGTCTGCTTGGAGCTGGTGGTGGATGAATTGAGCAAACTGAGTTAGGAGTTTTTCCTCCAGTACTACGTCCCAAATTTCCGAAGTCTACTGTGTTCCCTTTCTCCAGCATGATTGGTGATGAATGGAAGGTCTTGGTCAAAGACTTCTAGTGGCGGTCTGTCTAAGAATGAAAAGTTATAGTTTAGTTAAAGAGTTTTATAATTTGACAATGTGCCTGTGTCATTCAAGGGTGGCCTTTTTATTGTGGAAGAGGCAGAGGTGATAGCGATAAACCAAGGACAGATATAAGCCAAATTGTAATTTAACTTGTGTATATGCGTCCAGGAACATCAGACAACTTAACTCTTTTTATGAATACCTCCAGCAGTACTGTAATTATTATTTAATTTTAACTTACCACCACTCAAAAATAGAATTTAGTGTTTCCTCCTCTTGACACTCGGCTCAATCAAATTTACAATTTCCCCTTCACCGCCTATTTCACTAAATAAATGATTAAATTCAACTACGCTAATTAGCTGCAATAACGCGTAAAATTCTAGGAAATAAACTCTTCAACTCTCGTCTCGTCACAGCCTCAGCAGAGCAAGATCGCTGCTGAGAAAATGCATTTTTGTCAATATTTCCACCGACTAAACTGTGTACTTTTTGCTCATGCTTATTCAAATTGTTTGCCGTCGTTCTTGTCTGCGACTGCGACTTCTGTCGACTTTTCCTCACGGCTCTCAAGTCTCAAAGCTCTTTACTTGTTGCTGGCATAATTCATAATTTTTAGTGGTTTTTAGCTGTGCTGTAGCTCGCTTCTTCTTCGATTCTTCATTATTACCAAGAAGTCGATCCCGAATGCCGACCTCCTCTCTACTTCTTAATTTTAGCCATGTTTGTTTCAACCAGCATGTCATTCTGCATTATTTGTCAAGTCAGGCAAGTGTGCCAAACAAACGTTCGGTTTTAGATGACCCGCTAAACCGTGGCTCTTTGTTCTGCTCACAATCAGACGGAGCACTCACGCGCACGTAAAAATAGATTCCAATTCCAGCTAAAAAAAACATATGCCTGCCTACTTTGCCCTAGTTAAACAATCATTGTTAAATATATAGCTAAAATTGTAATTGTTAATGAATGGCTAGGTAATATCTTTGCTGCTAAATATTGCAGCGGGTCACTTCACCGGGATATACATAGTTCCTATTTACTTGAGAATACACTTTTGGGTAAATATAAGCTGTCATACGAGCATCATTAGAGCCATAATAAAGTTCATTTACTAGCCATAATTTCGGTGCAATTTTCTCGGCATTTTTGCTGTGTGTTTGTGAGAAAAATTAGAAAACCTATTCTAACTACAGCTCAATTACTTAAGAATGATTTTTGCAGCATTTTTGAATTCCTTTTCTTTTCAACTAAACTGCGAATTCGCCTGGCTGACAAAGAATTCTTGGAAGAGCAGGTGGGTAGGTGGATTGTAGTGACAAATCTTCTTTAGTTTTCTGTGGACATTTCTTGTCATCATAAACGTGGAGACACATGCGGCCTGCACTCTGCACCATATGTCATAATGTAAGCTAGATGATTTTTTCAGATAATAACAACAGTAAAAGACTCTTGTAAAACAAAATATGTTCAAAATATGACTGACAACAGAAAGATACGTGAATACTGGCTATGAAGTATGAATACAAAAATAATTGTGTAGCGGTTTGATTTTGTTTTTCTTGGAAAAGGTCGTTATATAATAATGGCATATGCACACTCCAGTACTTGGCAATTGGATGATGTTCTACAGTTTCTTTCTAAAAATGCAATAATTATGCATTTCTAAGACTTACAAAGTGTAAACTTCGAGCGTTTTCGTTCTCAAAAAGTCATCAAGCCAAACCATCAGCATAATGTGCATGAGCAATATCTATGCGTGTGTGAACGAGAAAAAAATGGAGAAAAGAATTTTACATTTTGACCGATGAAGTGATTGCGTGACGTGAATGCAATTGTATGATGCGATATGCGATGGTGAGAGTGATGTGATAAGTAAGTATAATACGATATATGATATGAATATGACTATGACTCACACTCATATCTCGTGTTTTTTATCAGCCACACTGTCGAAGTGTAGTTGTGATTTTTTGTCATATAATTGTAAATCATGCAAAATCCATTTTTATTTATTTTATGTTTACATATGTGGATGACTATCACGGAATCTGTATGAAATTAACTTTAAAATGCAAATTTTTTCATTGCGAGGTGACTGCAATAAAGTAAATCACTTTCATCTCGTCAGTTGTCACATCATCACCTTGCATTGCACCCCGAAACCTTCAAACCTGACAGTCAAAACGGTCGAGTTTTACCATTAAATCTGCTAATCCCTTAAGCCTATATGAATCTTTGCAATTAAAATTCTTTACAGCAGCACTTGGCTCATTATTTCAAATGTCAAGTACGAAATGAAATGAAACAACGTAATGTTGTATTACGCATACTTATGAACGGTCGTAAAAATTTCTTCCTGATGTAATTATACTTATTACATAAACTTTTATGTTCCATGCTCTCATCACATCAGCCTGAAATGTGTCTTCTTAGCTGCTTTTAATAGCCTTGCCCGTTGCTCCATGAGAATTTTATGCATTTTGAACAAAAACCTGCGACATGGTCTTTCGTCGTACTCTTTCCAATTCAGACGGCTGCCGGTGCCGACTGACTGCGACTTATAACTGTGACCTTTGTTTGGATTTTTTAGTTTTTATTACACTTGCAAATAACGACGAAACTAACGACTACTTACAGAAAGAGAATTTAAGATTACGACCACATCTACGGAACCAAGAAAACTGTTCGTTACATTAAAAAGGAGAATTAAAAAAGCCAACAGTCAACAATCGTTAAAAAGTTGTAATCCGTCCTGTATAGCTATGTTTTTGCATCTTTGTCCGTCATTTTTTTTGCTTTAAGGTACATCTCTGCGGAGGCGTACTAATAAAGAGTGAGTAATGCAGCTTGTTCTCACGACAGTGATGACTATGACTTATACTTGTATGGAATATAGCATGGCGTCATAAACTTTCGCGACTTCCAGTTCTTCCTTTGCCAAATCCGTCAAGGATTTTTTAACGTAGTCAAAATACTTACAGCTAACGAATTGGAATTACACACATATTTAGCCATACAATAGCCTTTTTTGCAACTTATAGAAACCTCCAGTCCCACCCCAGCCCTTTCTAGCTTCTTTCCTGCCTTTCTACTACCCCACCCACCTCCAAAACTACACACCAAAAAAATTTGCCAATTGCTGTACAAAAGAGTAAAACTCGCAGCAATACACTTTCATCGAGCTGCATTGCAGATTGCAGAGCAGTATTACACATTTACACTGCATTATTACCCAAAAGGATGATCATCATCATCATGATCGTCATCGTCATCAGCATCACTCTTCTCGTCATGATGACTCAACTTCAGCACTCGTCCTCATCGTGCTGAATAAACTTTGCACAAATATTATGCATTTTACTACGCTCCTATTTCCTATCCCATTCCATAATATTTGATCTTATGAATTCATGATGCGATGAGCTTGAGCTCCACATAAATATGTATGGTTAATTAAGTCCTTGTTTAGTTAGCTTCTATACTAGCAAACCAAACTGTATCTTATTCTTATAGCTATTCATAGTACACTGCAGCAGTATTCATCAATTCGCCCGCTTATCCTTTCCTTGTGAAATAGCAGGATACTGATAATCACACTCATAGAAAAAAGGAGAGCAGAGTAAACATGCAACAGGCAGCAAAAAAATTTTATATACGAAATGAAATGAAATCACTGCACCTGCTTGCATGCGAGTACGGCACAGTCACAGTCACACAAATTTTTCAGATCTTTTTTAAAAGAAAAATACGTGAAGAGTATGTAAACACAGTAAAGAGCAAATTTTTTTGTAAAGAAAGAGCTCTAAAGCTAAGGCTAAGGCTAGTAGTGGAAGAGTCAAGAGTGGAATAATGCTTTGCTAAATTTCTATTTACAATTTACATAGACATAGAAGAGGAGTAGCGAAAGTTAAAACAGCAGCAAACATATAAAAATTCAAGGCCCGAAAAAATATATTTTGTTGTGTGTCTGTGAATAAGAATGGGTGAAATGTGAAATAAATTTTTACAAGTTTCCACAAATTGTAGCCTTCCAAATGTGAGCATGTAGTAGGGGGCAAGGCAAAAGGGCTTAATCCACTTCCAGAGTATTTTTGTATTTAAGTAGTGTACAAATTATTGTAACTTTTAAAAAAATTAAATAAGCATCTCTATCATCAGCAGGGTGAATAGAGATAAACTGATAAGAAGTTTGATAAAATAAATGATAAAGAGGGAAGTATGTTTCATAAAAAGAAAGTAGTTTGTAGTGTGAGTGCTGAGCAGGGCAGCTGCGACTAAAGTTTTTAAGAAATTTAAACATCTCTGCGGGTCAGCTGGGACTAGGAACGTTAGCAATTAAAAGGTAGCTAATAAGAGCTTACTCCAACTTCATCCATTGCGGTAGCGATAATAAATTATGGGAGGAGCTTTTGCAGTATCAATCGATCATAGATCAACGGACAACATGTGATAATTAACTTTTGGAATTTGTCATCTGTTTGTTTTGTGGTGTGGGGAACGCGAGGAAAAAAGTATAGTAAACTTTTTTATAAACACTGATGAGTGATACTTAACTGACAAATGATAATGAAGAAATGAAGTGAGTCAGTTTGTTTGTTGAGCTGTTCGTGAACATTTAATGTATGGAATTCTGGAAGAATGATATCCAGTCAGTGATAAGAAGATAAACCGGTTAGAAAAGAAAATTATAGTTACACTGAAGGAGATATTATCTCAAGTTCAGGGAGCTGACAAGTGAATTCGTCCATAACAGTATTTTTACAGAAAGATGACAAGGGATCGGTTAGCGGAATTTCGCCGAAAGGTATGCACTGATAATAATGCTAATAACACTAAATACTAAAAGTTACTAAAGCTAAACAAAACATTCATTTTAAATTGAAATGGTCTAAATAAATCTCAATCTTCAATTCTGCAACCTTTTCTTTTTAGGCGAATATTGCTGACGGAGGAGATGGAGATGGAGAACCGAGCAGTGCCTTGGGAGCTGTTACCACCACCAATGGTACCGTAGTCATTGAAATGCAGAGGCTAGACAGTGATTTAGATCAGTTTTTTAGTCAGGTAAAAAAACAATTTGATAACCCTCAACCTTCCAATTTTAATTTTAGTAAATGACGAAGAAATCGGATAAGAGGTTGTCTATAAATGGTCTCATTCTGTTTTTAATTTTTGTAGGTAGCAGAAGTTAGAAAAATGGTTGATGATCTAAAGACGGATGTTGAAAAAATAAAGTCACTGCATAGCAAAATTTTATCCACTCCCATTCCTGACGAAAGTAAGTTGAGTTCAATATGCAAGAACCTTGATTATGTATTAGTTGCTGAACTAGCTTGAAACTTCCCGACATTCCGATTCCGATGTTTTATCAGTGTGCTTCATTTTATTTAGTCGATTTGTTACATTTCTGTCAGAATTTACAAAAGCTATTCTACAAATTTTAACATTTTTGTTTGATAATCTCCCTATGTTCTAGGAAAAAAATCTGAATTAGATGACTTAATGGCCACCATTAAAACGAGTTCGCAAGTAATAAGAGCAAAATTAAAAGGTAAGAATAAGAATAAAAGACAAATTCAAGAAGTGAAACATTTTCATTTACCCTGACTGCAGGAAATTAAATAGTTTAAGTTTTAATGTTTGTGAAATATGTGTAATGGGACATAGATATGGAAAAGTCAAATCTAAAGGCTGAAGAAGAAGATAGTGTGTCAGCATCAACCAGAATACGGAAGACACAACATTCGACTCTGCTGAGGAACTTCATTGATGTCATGAAT
>JAHZND010005835.1:0-10267 GCA_027744115.1 Acrocyrtus sp. NNG-2020 | reverse complement strand
GTGAGATTTGAAAAATTAAACTGATCAAGCGACAAAGAGACTCACATTTAGGTACACGGAAAAAACTTGTTCAGGATGTAAAACCTGGAGAATTTTTACATAAAAATTTTAAGGGTGAAATTAAAATTCAATTCATCTGAGAAAGAATGCAATCACGAAGGAGAAATGCGTGAGCAGAAATGTCCAAATAATAAAAAACAGTATACAAATATGACCTTCGGAAGTACACATTTTGGCTGCACTTGCATTCATTCTTTCAATCTTAGTCTTCGGCTTGTGTGTTCGTGCTTTCAGAATTTAAACAATTTTTGCTCAGGGCTGTGCAAGTTTACATTAGCAATTTAGGAGAATCGAAACGACATTTGCAGGATAAATGGACTTTCCTATGCTTTTATTTTCTTTCCTTCCTATTCATTATTATATATCGATTTATTAAATTATCTGTAATGTTTAGTAAGATGGTGCTATTAGATTTTTTAGTAAAATATTTTTAGTATTTGAAACTTTTCCTTAACAATTGAATACAGCAAATTGACAACTTGTCCATCTCTCCTTTAAATCTTTTGACTTTCTTTGGTTGCTTTCATAATATCGTGTAACACTTCAGGACACGATTTCCTAACACAAACTTTATGTTCCTATGGAGGAGCAGACTGAGCCGCAGCATACTCCCGCTTTGAAGTAATCGTGTATCCGTATATGTCAATTGGTTTCTTCGTAGATCTAAAAGCCACTTCATCCCCTTTGCAAAACTTAATTTTCAGCGGGAACTGAAATGAGTTCTCGTTATTTGCAATGAAAGTGCAGAGATTGGTGTATCCATTTTCGTGGGGCCTTATTTTCATTTGCAGTTGGTGCCCTGTAAATATTAATTTCGATTGTAGCTAAATCGAATTTTCACCGACTTTAATTGGTTTCATTTTGATAGCTTTGTTCTCACATGATCCTGCTGAGTATCCAGGATCCTCTAACGCAGCTCCAGTTATGCAAACATCCTTGGTAAATGTAATGTTAACCCAGCTGCCTGGTATTTTCATAGCTATTTAGATTAGCAAATTACAGTATTAAAAAGATTAAATTATCTACGTTTATAGCGTCACAAGTAGTGGTAACAATATGTCAGCTTACCCCAGGGTTTAGACATTACAGCGTCATGAGAAAGTTTACCGCAGCTCTATGAAATTTTTTTAATATTTTTTCTAACGCATGGAGTGCAGATCACAACAAAACAAGCTACTTTGGTAACGATGTAGGAATTATATATCACTAAATATTGAGCAATTAGGAACATATAATTAATTAGTTCAGTACTCAAGCTCTACTAAGGTTGTGGTCAGTTTATATGTCAGGTTTTATTTCGTAACTTTTGCAATAATTACTGTACTATATACCCATATATATTATGCTTCAGATTGTTATATTGGTTGCTAATTCCAAAATTGCAAAACGATCTTTCTCCACTTCCCTATTACTCAATCAATACCAGTAATACCTACCACCATGATACCTAATTCTAAAAGAGATGAAGGTCGTCATGATAGTAATTCTTTTAATTCAAAACTGGTTAAATTATCAAATACCAGCATTAACAAACAAAATGTTTTCTATATAGTACTCTGCAAATTGCTCTGATCTTGGAAGGCAAGCATGTGGTTGGAAAATAATGCAAATTGCCATTTTGTCAAATACCAGCATTAACAAACAAAATGTTTTCTATATAGTACTCTGCAAATTGCTCTGATCTTGGAAGGCAAGCATGTGGTTGGAAAATAATGCAAATTGCCATTGCAAAACGTGAATGGCATGCTATCCCTCTCACAAACGTCTTGGGGGTGCTGTTTTATTTAACCGTACCTACATTACAATTAGTATAAAGAAGACGCTTAAAAACTGCTGACCTTAAGTGAACATCCCTCTACATGATTCTAATTCTAATCAAAGGAAAATGTCAAGTCATAAAACTATGCTTATAATGTAGGAATCAAGGTTTCATGAAATATTAAAAATCATTTGCAATCTAAACGAAGAAGCCAATTAGTCTGTCTAACCGTTGTTTTATTCAAATATGCGATAGTGTTGAGCGCTTTCCTGCTTATGCTTGTATATAATATCAGACACATTTTACTCGAATACTTGGCTCACTCTAAATTCCAGTTACCAGTCAAACGGACGTGTTTCACTTTTCCATGTAAAAACAGAAAATACAAAATACAGAACTACACAGAAAATCATGTGCACAAATCGAGCTACTAAAACCAATAAATAAAACAGCGAGCTGTTGCCAGTCCCTAAAACAAATAGATAATTGCCTTCTCATGCTTCCATAAATCGTTTATACGTTTATTTCCATCATTTCATTTATGGGCATATTCACTCAAACTTTTGCCATAGAAAATCTAAAACTTTCATTTAGCCGTGAACTTCAAACTAGATTATCCAATTATTTTTCGTAATTAACGCTACTAGCATGTTATATTTTAGCAGCTAATATAAGCAGACCCTCATTCCATATTTTTGCTATTGACCATTTTAGTTATAATTGCTATTAAAGTTAAGAAAATCGTCGTTTATGGGAAATTTTGCTGAACTTTAGAAGTATTTATACTGTCACTTACTACATGAAATCGTAGTGACGTTTTTGAAAATTGCCAATCATTATATTAAATTCACGAAACTTCGCATGACACCATTAATTGCAAACTGAAGTATATTATGCGTCAGTTTAAGGGAAACTGGCCACTTGACAAGTTGTTTCTTGAGGGACTTATCAGAGTATAGTTAATTTTAATTTGCATAAAACGAAAAGAAATTACCGCAGCGGGACAACAGAAAGCCTAATTATAGTTCTTAGATTGTCTCGCACGCCTTTTCATGTATAGGTATATTAGGCCAAAAACCATTATTATGTTGGTTCTGCTGATATTTTAGTTAAGTCTGAAAATCGACTAGCTCTTTTTTATGATGGGACTTCTCCAGGCGCCTAGCACGCAGCAAGGCTTACAATCTCGCAAAATTTAAACAAAAAGACGCACATGCACACAGTTTATAACATTACATATGATCCGTCGCACGTCTCCCCATATATACACTTTGCATTGTGCACGGCGTAACTCCAAGAATGCAGTTTCAGCTGGCCGAGGTTCATTATAAAGTGAAGCTATAGTGTACTTACTGGCATTTCGCTATAGGCATATTGCCAAGGGTACCTGTTACACGCACATAAACACTAAACCTAACCTTTTTCAGTGTTGTGAAATACCGAATTTTGGATAATTTTTCATATTTTGATTTTTCATGTAAATACTACAATTATCTACACCGACATTAGTCCTGGCGACTACATTGTAAAACCAAAATACTTTCTCCTGTAGAAATTTTGGAAATATAGAATATAGATGTTAAATCCGACCAACTGAAAGCCTCTAGTTTAACCTTTATTGTAGAACTGACTACTAAATTAATCAGTTCTTCATGTGCTTTGGATTTCTGACACCTCTCTGCGTGTTAACTGCGCAAATGGATGAAAACGTGCTAACGTGCATGAGGACCTTCAGTACAGTAGTGTATTTTACCGAAAAAATGTTTTGGTACTTTTACACGAAAAAAACATGAAAATAACAGAAAAATAGAAAACGGAGAAAAATTTAATATGACAATGGCAAAACCAACTAGGTATAAGCAGTGGCAGAGCGTACTTGACTGTGTTTGGTTAGTGAGCTGGTGTGAGCATTTACGCACACTAGTAGAAACGGAATGGAAATATTCAACTATGTAGTGAACTAAATATTTTATAACACGAAAGGTTAAATTTTAGACGGAAGGCTTACTTAATTGAAACATTTAGGAAAATCTCAAAACATTATTTAATTTGGTTAATTTTTCCTTTTCCATTTTATATTTGTCCTAGCCTAGCCTAGTCTTGAGTATGAGTTTGGCAGAAAATTGGACCCTCTTTTCTAAAAGTTGGAGAATTGCAAATATTTTAGAAATAGTTATATTAAAATGGGATCAGCAACAAAGACGAATGACTCAAATTGACAACGCAGCGTTCTTAAAGCGATTTTCCAGAAAAACGAAACTATTCTTTCTCCAAACTTGTGTTATCATTGCTCAGATTTTATTTTCCTTTCAAAAGCAAGGAAGCGAGTGTCTGCAGTCTGAGGAAAAGTCTACCTGTTTAAAACCTGAACACGTTGCAGTAATTACATACTTTCTTCATGGTCCGCTTATGATGCAACAACTTCACAGCCAAAGCAGAGAAGCGGTTCTATTCATTAATGGACTTGTACATCTTGTTTCTCAGCGTAAGTTATTTTAGACGTATCTAAAGCCGTTCTAAATCAAATTTCATTTAACAAATATTTCAAAAAAGCAAAGCAGGAAATTAAAATTTTTACTGCAGGTTACCAACTACCTGCAAAACTATCAAAAACGGAAAAATTTTGCAATTACTACTTCAAGTTCCTCTTTTATAAAAATCTACTGCTAATACCATTCTCGGCCCTGGGCTGTTGGAGGACACCATGCAAATCAACTTTCGCTTTATTTTGGCTCCTCCCTGAATGTTCTGGTTCTATGGAGCACTCTGTCCTTAAATGTCCCTGGTCGGCGGCCCTCAAAATTATTTTGTTCGCCGTAAACGTCTGGTGGAAAGCTTGCTTCTTGGTGACAGTCACAGCGATGACCGGCTGTATTGTGGCTGTTCCAATTGTTTCACTGGGTGGATGCATAAAAGCGTAAAAAATTTGCTTACTTTTTTATATTATCTTTGTTTTGTGACGAATAAAATTTTAACTCAAATTTTAATTGATTTTAATATAGATTTAAGGAATCATGGGTAAGTCGACAAGACTGCGATCACTCAGCCGCAATGGTGTACCGACGAATACAAATTATGGCTATTTGTGCGAACGCCATCGCAAACCTCTACTTGAGAACTGTGACAACTGCATGCATCTTCATGATATCAGGGCACACTGTACAGCTAGTGAATGAGGAAATACTGCAAAATCCAATGGCGCTTTTGTGGCCACTACTACAAGTATGCAGCTGTGCGACATTTCTCTTTATTGTGTTTGGTGGATTGGCGGATGTCAACACTCAATCAATCTTGACTATAGAGACCTGCAAATACAACTTGGTCACCGGAACAGTTGACGCGAAAGTGTCGAAGTGGAGGGATAGATTTTTTAGGTCCTTCTCACCAATCAAAATTAATAACTACGCTGATAAACTCACACCGTTAAATTGCATGGATGTTTCGATAAACTTGGCAGTGACATTTTTGCTGATTTAGAAAGAAAATGTCATATTTGATGTTGTAGTCGTACTTTAGTTGTTTGGTCTGCTGTCTTAATAATAAAAAACCAATGAAATGAAATATATTTGCAATAATTAATTTTTATTTCGCAAGCTATCAAGTACTAATTATAATTATGATGCCCACAGCTTATGGATATTTATGTTTATTTGTTAGCCTGAAGAAGGAAAACCAAGTAAGACAAAATAATGCTTAAAATCATTGGGAGTAGTCCTCTCGTAAACGCAAACATTCCCCCAGCAGTAAAAGACATTGGGTGGGCGTTGTACAGGTTCATGAATGCAATCAGTGAATTTGTTTGTGTTGGCGACATCAGCAGTCTCCTGACTTGTTCGGATGACTCCGGTCCATCTAAAGTGTACACATTTTGTGGTGACCTTACTACCTCAGAAAACTCATCAATCAGCCTATTCGCAGATAGGAATGCTTTTCCAATAACAGAATTGAACTTGAGGGCGGCGCCGTGCACTTTCCCCAATGAAATGGTAACCACGCCAAGACGTACCAGCATTGTCGCGTCCACTCCAAGATACATAAGCCATTCAAAACTGTCAATGTCGGAAAGGTCCCAATTAGAAAATGATGTACTGTGCGAGTGGGTGTGAGAGTGGGCGATAATGCCCAAAGTATCATTTCCAGCGTTTCCACATTCTGTTACGTTGGCAACTTCCTGTCCCTGAAATGCACTTCGAATGCCTCTCCAGTGAGATGTTATGCTCGTAATAATCAAATACTTTAGGATTACGCTCATTGCAACAATGCAGCCCATATTGATAGCTAATGTAGACCCAAAAACCGCATTAATGTGGGATTGCATAGTGGCCACGCACTGAAATTTTCCTGCAGCGTGGCACAATGCCTTTCCGGGAGATATGCGGAGGGATAGTATCTCCTTCTTAAATATGGCTTTATGCTTCCTGTCTCCATTTTTTCGTGATGATCCAGTCAAATCAGAGTTTATGTCAACTTGGGTAATGTACGTTTCCAATTCGATTCCATTCATATTACTCGACAATGGAAAATCCTCCAGGCATATACCAGCTTTGTTGGTAGCATGGCTTCCATACTGTTTCTTCCAAAGTTCCTCCTGCTTTTCAAGGTACTCACAGAGATTTTCTATAACGTAGCTGAAGCAAGTGGCTAGAGCACTGCTGATGATTTCCACGTAGCCGAGACAAGTGAATTTTGCCAATGTTAGGTAGTACGTAAATAGTGCACTGAGGACGGATCCCCATAGTGGCTCCAAACTGTCATTTAATCCTGTGACTTGCAGGACTAATGAAAGCGGACCTTGCGCAGGGCTCTCGAAATACCTAGCGGCACTCGATGTAGCAGCAACTAGAGCCAGGATAGAGTACAAAATGAAGAGCTTTTTAACTTTTCCGTGAACCCCAGCCCGGCACATAAATTGTTGGACGCAAGCCGAGTAATTTGTTGTTTCAGTGAAGAAGCGCTCCAACTTCTTTTTACTGAGAAGTAGCATTCCCAGGCATAGTGCGGTGATAAGATTGGAGTAGAATGTGCAGAGGTGCTCCACTAGTCTAGCCATTATGGGAATATTTTCAGATGGGCCTGCCAGAATCAGTTCAGCAATTCTAAGGATGGATGTCACGGCAGGAATCAGAACAAGGACAAATGTGAAAAGTGAATGGCAGTAGTGCCAGGACTTGGACGAAAATACAACTTCCTTTCCATTTTCTAGTCTAACTGTATACGGGAATGTTCCAAAAATTCTGTTGACTCGAAGAAGTGGCTTCAGAGCAAGAGGGAAGGCATCGCGCACAAGAACATTTTCTTCACAAGACTTTTCCATTTCTTAAATGAAGAGGGAGCGATGTTAAAGTATAGGAAATGAAAACGTAAATTTATTTTCTTGGACAAAAGTATAAACAGTACTGCGTCAAGGGAATTTATGACATAAATGTCACCTTTAGTCTGGCTGAATAAAATCGAAATTTTATCCATTATTTGCAATCAGGGAGTTACTTCTTCTCCTTCTTCTAATTCTTCTACCGGTAAAACCAATATTATCTGATGTGATACAGATTTTGGCTGTGTAAATTTTGCATAAATGGCTATTAAAGATGGCATCTTAAAGCAAAATGCTTTTTTCCACACTCTCCACCACAAACTACAAACGGCAGCGTTCACTTCCAAGATGAGAAACACACTTGAAACGAGAAGACCTAGAAAGAGCACTGCAAACACCGTCGCTATATTACCATCCATACCTGGACTTATTACCAGCTCCTCGTGGGAATCTAATGACGAGCTGGCAACATTCTGCGTATCCTCAATAAGCCTTATCCACCAATCCCATAGCCCACCGGAAACACTTCCCTTCATTCGCTGAATTAAGTAAGGAGATACCAATCCTCTGAAACTGAATGCTGTGTAGACGTCTGCATAATTCTCCTTCCCAATGTATACATGTCTCTTTTTATTTGTACCTGTCTTTTCTATTTGGGAAGCAAATTCCGTGCAAATATACTTCGGCAAAATTAGTGCCGCTTTCTCACATGTTTGTAGAAATTTAAATAGAGATTTTTTTTCTTCCATCCATAGGAAGCGGTCAAGACCTTGTATATTCCAATACCGATGATATTTCATTACAAAATTTTGTAGCAGCTGACGACTAACTTCATGATAAAGTGTCGTATGATTGTAAACCATCTCTATAGTGGAATTTCTCCGATGGAAGGCAGTGTTTGTATTACCCACAGGTGGCAGTGGGTGGAAGTATAAAGCACTTACCTCCGACCACGTAATAAATCCAGAACGTTTTTCTGCAATTCGATGCCCATCAATGATGACCACCGAGATATTAAGTACATTCAAAATTTGCGATATCCAAATATAACCGACTCTGGTGTATATTTGAAATCCGTCATCTACAAGCTCCTTAAACCTTTCGTAGGGAATAAGTTTCGGTGGCGCTATAAGGTTGGAGACGCTGCAGTTTTTGTATGTATTGCTTATTACTACACTCATTAGGAGAAATGCACCAACACTCCATCTTAAAAAGGGAAATCTTGCTAAAACAGCAAGCAATAGATCACACTGTTCCACAAATATTGTGAGCAACGCTAGAATGTAATTTAAAAGTGGTAGTGTCCCTTGCCCTTTCCAGCTAAATCCAAGTTTTAAAACTATTGCCGTAAGCAGAGTTAACAGAAGCATTAGCCCCCAAATGCGGCCTTCAAACGCAATAAGAACGGACGCAAATGAAAAATTATCGTATTTGCTTTCTCTGCTACAGCTAACAAACTGAATACTACTGATCTTATCATGTACTGCGAGTGGACTGAACGGGGGGTGAAAGCCAACGTAATTTTTAATTTTTAATTCAGTGAAAATATCGTACTCTGCGCTCCAAAATGTTTTTGATGGGTCCACCACAATTTTTCCATTCTGGCAATACTGACCGATGTATTGGATAGAGTATGTATAATTCTTAAGGATTTCATGCCAGATGTGGGCAGAAACACGACCAAGCTTTTCAGGTGCTATTTTATTCGCAGCTTGACTTAAAATATTTTTATAGTTAAAACTTTTGCACATCATCAATTGCAGGTAAACTGATGGAGTGTTAGAGGTCCTAATACATAGAATTCGGAAGTTGTTTTCTTCGCCAGATCCTCCGGGATATGCAAACTTAGATAATTTTGAAATAGAGTGTAAATGCTGCAAGTCATTTAACGGTTCAGTAGTAAGAACATTTTTTCGTCCGTTTACTTTCAAAACTTTAATTGTAGTTAAGGACAGAATATTTGTAGAAAAAGCTGTCAGATTTGCCTCTACGAGAAGAATCACTCCGTGCAGAATCAAGGGACCATTGAATTGATCTGCAGACATGCTTTTAACATTCCGCTGTAGAAATTTATCTACATCTTCCCTCTCATCTATACTATTCACTACGAATATGTGAACTACCGGGAGATCAGATGGAAGTATCATTTTCATGCGCTCAAACGTAGATTTGAAGTTGTACTGAAAAATGTGGATATAATTTAGGCCACTTATTGTTTTGCTTCGTTTCTTATAGGGGAAGGGAAACAAATTTACTTGAGCTAGACAGTTCCACGGCTTTGTGTTTGAACTCAGTAGTATGAGGTCCGGTCTTAGGCAGACATCCCACAGTGTATCATATAAGTAGGAGCTTCCGTGAAGAGAAGGAAGGCGGAAATATTTGGATGTTGTGCAATTAATTAGGTCACGCAACTTTCCAGAATTGATTTCCGAAGGAAGCCACATAAAAGATAGGACCTTCGTCGAAATAAACAAAAGTCCTGGCTGTGGATTTCGTACAATGATTGGGTGATGTATATCTTGGGGTAAGTCAATATATCTGAAATTGTTGAGTACTGTGAAACAATTCTGATTTCCAAATGGAGTTACCAGTTGAGATAGATTTGGGGTTTCAAGCAACGTCGACGCAGACATAAGTTTCTTGTAATAGAAAATGTCTTCCTTAAAAGCATTGTTCAAGGAAAGTTTACTTGTCGTGTGGTGCTCAATGTCTAGAAAATTGAAGCTGAGAACGGTGGTATTCCACTCATATGTCAATGTTCCGGAAACGCTGCCAGAACCTTCAAAATATGATGCAAATAAGCAAATTACAAATCCCGAAAAATTTTTTACAAAGCTCATTTTGCGGGCACTGGAAAAATGTCTTTACTGTACTTTTATACTTAAAGGTTTGCTATGAGCGTATTTTTAAAATTACATCATGCTTTGAGCAGTGTTGCTTTCACTCAAAAAGTTACTCTGTTGCAGTACGTGCGATATCCACTGCAACGTAAACAAGTAAACTAATATTGCGGTGGTGTTCCATTAAAAAGTCCCAAAAGTAATATATTATTGAAGTGGGTCGAGCGCCTGGCGTGCTTTAGCAATACTTCGGCTGAAGGGTGGTGTTTGAGATGGTAGAAATGATGAGGTGACAAC
>JAHZND010005834.1:0-11829 GCA_027744115.1 Acrocyrtus sp. NNG-2020 | reverse complement strand
GCTGACCAGCTGTACTCATGTAGGTACTCCTTTTATGGAAAATTCTCGTTTTGTAGGAGTGATTTTATCTGATGTGGAATCTGGTGATACCTACCCCTGGCTGAGCTGCCTACACTAAAACAATCAGTGTCTTGCACACTCATAATGTACCTATTCGAGAACGCAACGGCAGCAGATCGCATAACTTGAATTGAAAGGGAAAGTTAAAACCCCATCGACTTCTGCTATTGTTCTGTTTATAGAATTACATTACGAAAGTCGCACTCCTTTTTGTTTTAATGTGCAAATGCAGAGACAAAGAAACCTCTATAAAACAGCATCTACGAAGATGAATTGGTTCGAGGTGTGTTTGACAAATCGAATCTTGATTCTAAGATGCTTGGTAATTCATTTAGGTAAGGGTCTCACGGGAGGCTTCAAAACTCTCCCTCCATTTCTGCTTCCTCCTCCCTCCTCCAACACATCATCGCTTTTCAGCAAATGCCATGAATACGAAGTATATTTTTTCCTCGTGAGCTTGGCACCATTTATTTCGAGGTGCCTCTTTACGAAGCACTTTTCGAATTATATTCTATAACTGCGAAATGCTTAATTGAGCATTCTGCATGAAATCGCCAATGTATAGAAATCTTTCCTGCAGAATTGCAGATAACTTTGCAAAATAAGGCAATATGCACTCCCTTTTTAACAGTAATCAGGTAACTCTGTGGTCAAGTGTGAACTACTACATCCACTGAATGCGCACTTACCTACGTTATCTCTTAAGTACTTCAGTATACCAGCGAGGTAACGTTCACTTATCATTAGTGTGATGTCAGCGAAGGATCCATCCTCATCTTTCGATTCTTCCTTTTGTGCCTATTTTTCTTGTGCACTACCTGTTATGCTATAAGAGGAAGGACCCACATCCACTTTTGCAATAGTGCACAGTATCACAAATCATCCTTTTGTCTTTAACTGTCTACGCAAATAAAAAAAGGTAGCGCAGTGAACTACCATGAATTTAGGCATTGATGTTGACGGTGATGATCATGTTTTTCAGCCTTAGCTTTGTTATTATGGCCATTTTTGCTGTGAGTTGAAGGCTTACTACAATAATCTTCATCTTCCGCAGATTATGTGCAAGTATACATGGTCCTATTGTAAAGATGAAGTTTTATATTTTTGATACTTACCTACCTAATGCTACTTCTACTTCTACCTGTTATCATGCCCACTTTACTATATTGCAATTACGAGCTACGCGAACATACTAAAACGCTGGCATGCCTGTTATTCAATTATCAGCGTGTACCTTCAGAATACTCACCTGCACAACATTCAGCAAAATAAATTTGCGTAGCGGTAGCGTACTGCTCACTTGTATCATCACATCTTGGTTTTCAACCCTTTCATGATCCGGCTCGTTTCTTTTCATGCCTTTACTCACTGCAGTTAGGAACAATACTTACCCTTAGTAAGTTAGTTGTGCACGAAAAGTACGCAGTGAAACTTGCTTGCTGGTCTGTGGTCCACTTTAAATCCAACACCCATGACCCAACCTGCATGCATTGATATTAATTTTTGATTTCGTGTATCTGAACAGAATTGCTGAAATCTGGTTCAATCTACAAACCTGCAGAACACCTGCAGATGCCCATTTTTTTATTTTTTACGTATTCAGCTAAAAAAAATCGGAAAAGGGAAGTGTAGTAATTATAACTTAAACGTGGAAGTGGTGGATACTGCAAAAGTCGAAAGTTCGTAAATATATTGGCGAGCCAATTAGTTATCGTTATCACAGTTGAGCGGTGAATAATTCCACAGGCTGAATCTTTACATGCCTAATGCCGATTCTGAAAGATTGCTCTGCTTTGGAAATTACGATGATATAATGAGCAAAATGTTTAATAGTCGTAAATAGGAGTTCAAATTAGTTAAAGAGTGGAAAGTGCGTTAATGCATATTATGCCTTTGAGAAATTAGAGAACACGTTTCATTAATATCGTTAATTGTGAAGAAATTAGCCCAATTGCCCTCGAAATTTCAATGAGACCTTTCTGTTTCTCCAAATTACTATTGCGGGTTAAGGAGACGCTTTAAGCAGATCTATCAAGATGGTGTATATTATGCCAAATATTTTGACCAAAGTTGAAGAAAACATGCGGAAATCCAAAATGCCAGGAAGATCTTACAGGTTGGTTGCTACATTGGAACGTTTTTTATCACAAAAGTCATCATAAAGAAAGAATCGACCACAGTATCTTTTCATATTAAATTGTAGGATTAAATAGGCCCACAGTAACTGCTTTCAATTATGTGGGGTATTTTTTCATGATCAAACCTTTGTTCGCAGCTAAATTAGCATAGTGTCGACAAGGTCATCTTAAGGTGCTCTATTGTCTTTTAAGACTGTTTCAGCTTCAGTTCTGATTTTGATACAAATGCGTAAAAAACTAAACAAAAAATGGGGTTTTACAAATATACCTCTTCCTTCGAGTAGAATAAAGTAGCAACTCATGCATAAATAATTTTCTAAGAAATGAAACAGCAAAAATGACAATGTATGTATATGCATACTTGGCAGTGTAGTAGTCACTTGAAATGTGAAAAAGCTACAAAAGCAAGTACAATAAAAGCTGTGGTGTAGGTGTGCAGAAATAGATATGACTATATTAAAAAAATCTCGGGGAAGGAGGCAACGTGTAGATTTGAAGCACCAAATTACATTGCACTTAATAAATTGTATCGATTAAACTATGCAGTCAACCCACAAAAACGAAAGTCATCCAAAATTCATTCAGCCTCTTGAGTTTTTCAGCCATCACTCTTTACTTGAAGCATATCGCTTTCCAAGTTAAAGCGTCATAAAGTAGCTGATTTTTTACGCTAAAACTGTAGGCGGTAAACAATTGAAAACTTTGCGGAATATGACATTGTGAAATGCGGAATTACCTCTGGCCTTGATTCGGCGTGCCAGGCATTTACTTTAGCAGCAAGCTCAATGTAATTAGCAAACATTTTTTAGTGGAAGGGAGAATCGCAGACACTAGACTTTACTTTTTGTAAAATAAGGTAGACTCATCGTATACGTAACGATTGCTAAAATTTAAAACATAAATTCCTTTGTCACTACTGGACATAATCTACTGGAATCCTTTGGAAAGTCCGATGAGTAGGCAGTTTTTCTATTGTTTTCCAAACTTTGGCTTTCTTACAATAAAATCCATTAGTACAAAACACTGATTATTCCTTTCAAATTTTTGAAAACATGGAAATTAAATGGAATTGAACATTGTAAACCCCTATATATACTATATAGTGTATAAGTATGCCATAATATTACTAGAATAATTGTCAATTGTTAATTCGTCGTCGCATTGTAGTATCATCTATTTTTAGTCTCCATTGGCTAATATAAGATAATTATGCATATTGCAGCAGTCTTATAAATACTTTTATAGTCGGGACTCGGGACATTATTCAATTGATTTAGTAGTTTTACTGCTCCCGTGTATAAAATGAAATTCAGTTTTATCGTCAATGTCAAAGTAAAGTGAATTCACTGAAATTAGCTCTTGACTTAAACGAGCTGTTTTATTATTAAAGGCATCAAATTGTGATTATATATGCTAGCAGTGACATAAAGTTACATTCCTAATTTAAGCAGTATATCTGACAAAGTTTTTTGATAACCCTTCTGTGACTATCAATTGTACACAAAACATGCATAAAAATAGATAACTCATCATCATGAATGAGTGCTTGATGATAACTAACTCGTGCCATGCGTTACAAATAAAAATAGTCACAACTCAGTTGAAGTATATGTCTAGGTGTAGCGCAGTGGTATCACTCCCTAATGACGACAGGCTATGTTGACGTAGTTCATAGTTCAAAAGTGGTGTTTCCGTGGACTATGAAACCAAAGTTAATCGCACTTTTTATCACATTTCTACGTTTAATCAATGACATTTCATAGTCCATCGAACAAATGCTGCGGACACATTTATAGGCATTTGAAAAAATCTTATTGTTATGTGGCAGGTATAAGATGAATAAAGTGCATGGAATTTGAGAATTTTATAAAATAGAGTTAACAGCATTTTTTGAAGACAGTGCAGTAACAGTTGTCGCTCTGATAATGTGGCAGTGGTCAGTAGCAAATTATTTTACGTGATTCCGATCCCAATTATCTCATTATTACAGTAAAAAAGCCTTTTGGACTGTCAATGATTTTATTGCAGTGCAGCAACTTTGAAAAAGGGACACTTTAGTGTGTGTGTGTACCATTATACGTGCTTGCATGTATAGATATATAAATTCAAAAGTGTAATTTTCGTGCAATAATAAGTGATAATGCATATGTAACTAAATAAAAATTGCTATCAAGTAACTCTGCGATCAAGTTAAAGTCGGCAAGCCTTTAATAGTTTGTGATGAAACAGATACATTTTTGAAGTCTGCAGTTAATAATTTATGTGTTCAGGCTTCCTGTATTTGAATTTAATTTAATTTCTTACAAGAGTCGAGCTGTTGTTAGTGAGCTGAGTGCTGAACGAGTTTCATTAAATTTTTGAAATCACATCAAATTACAATGAGGTAACGCTTGTCGCCATCCGGCCATAGTATTAATTTTCCTTAAAATTTTATGAAATTGAAAACATAACAATATAGCACTAGAAATGGTAATTTTGCGGATGTACATGTACAGCGAACGGTGCATATCCACAAAAAGAAAGATGGGACATGGGCCCATCCATTTGTTGGGTACCACTTACTTTGAAAAACATTCACGTTTGTTATCCGTACTCGCATAAAGCTAAACGTTAATTTACGCATAACACATAACATGCTAGAAACCGTATAAAAAAGTACTCAAGAAAAGTGTGCGTAATTTTGGGTATAAGCAAACCAACTGCATTTGGGGGTGTCACATTTTCATAATGCTTCATTTGGAAGGACACAGGGAGTAACTTGATTGCCAGTTTGTTTCAGTAGTGGGAGATATTAAAATTCTCGAAGACTGCTGCCTGGGTACATCATGATTTTTGTAGTAATTGTCATAATTATTACGAGTCGCGATGCCATAATATATCCTTTATAGTGGCCAGCGTGATCATCATCAAAGATATTTGGGGAATACCTTAGCTGTTAGCTGCCTTTCGAAACAAACTCACTCAGACCACAGGGGAGATGAAGGACTTGTTGAAGCAAGTTAGTGAAAAAAGAAGCATGTCGGACTATTTAGCGCACTATACCGTGCCTACATACAAGTCCCCACCTCCGCAGTCCTAACATGTTTCGTGTATGTGGAGCATTATATATGTCATACATCTAACTCTAACTAATTTTGGTTAACGTGCGTGTGCGGTTTTACGATAAGTGGAGAAACCCAGGAACCGGTGATGTTACATGTTGTACATATATGCGTATCGCAAAAGAATTTCGTCCATTCATGTAAAATTAGAAAGCAAGTAAATGCCTATTTAGAGCTTGTCATATATGTGCCAACGTGCCATATTGCCACTTTCTTAGTCGGTTGTTCTCATCTGTATGTACTCGCTGTAATCTTTTTGCCATTTTTCATCTGTCTAGTCAGCGCTTCTTATACCAATTGCGAGGAAATGGGACGTGCGTAATTGCGATATATAGTGCAGTGTAGTTTTTCGTTGCTCGAAAATTATCTTTTTTTCGCTTTCGTACTCATATGTTCACTTGTTCACATAATGTCACATCCCATCGTAAGATGGAATGATTACAATAATTCAAATTCAGATGTCCTTCGGGAAGGTATAACAGGTGATCTTTCCAACAAAGTACCTGTATACGCATTCTTACAGTATTCAACATTATCTTATTTTTGAGATTGCTTACCGTGTAGTGACGTACACAAAAAGGCTTTGCAATTAGAGTACTGCTGTACCTAGGAATGACCAATATAAAGTTGCTGCTGTTGGGTAGGGAGACCAGTTGTATTGTCAATTGATACCTTAAACAAGTAAATAAAGGACTATTGAACTATTGAACTATTGCTATAACGTCACCACGAGATGAAATGCACTATTGCTATGTACAATGCACACAAGTGACTTCATGCAACGCTATATCCTGGCATGCTTATATTCATTGCTGCCCATCCAGAGAAGGAAATTGTCAGATACCTTTTGCACACTTCCGTATTCAAACTTTTATGAAAATTTTAAAGGTATTTTTAAAAGCGTTTTTAAAACACTTTTTATACGTAAATTTCAAAATAGGCATATAATTTGAATTTAGACAAAAGGAAAAAAGTCCTTCGACTCTTAAATACCTAAGTGAAATTCATGGTGGCGCACAAAAATGCACACAAGAGCAATTATCTCATCTTTCTGCGCACACTGTGATTTAGATGGTTGGTTGAGTTTTGAGCCTGCGGTTGCTTCTCACAATTTTAGCTGTTGCATACAAAAAAATAATACACATACACGAAAGATCATTATTTTCGTGATACCCTTTACCGAAACATTCTTCATCAAAATACCACTACTGCCGCATAAAAGCATCCTGTACCGTGTTGCTTATCTGCATACTTTTTTGCACTTCTCGAAACTCAAGGGTTACTGGTCGCTTACTGCATATGTCTGTGCTCAACAGTCACATGCCTTGGTGAGCTAAAAAGTAGGTTGACGGGACTGTTTTCTTGAGAACATAAAGCATTTGAACACTAAAACTATTGGCCATTTCTTGCAAATCTTTTTTTTTCAAGTTGCCTCTCGATTGCTTTTTGTACACATAGAAGTTTACGGTAAGGAAACAGGGGAACGAGAAGTCTAATTTGTCAGATATTCTTATTTTCCTTGACCTTACCTTCCTGTTTATGGGACAAATAGTTTGCTCAGCCGGCAATGTAGTTGGTTGTTGGTAGTTGGTTTGGTATTGTTTGATAGCATTCTGTATAATAATGTACTGGCACTTTTTTATTCCGTCAAATCAAACTGTTTTGCAGTTGTGTCGACAAGCCAGCAAATGAAATGGTAGCGATTGCTGATGTTGCTTCTCCTCCTTTTCGTGAACAAAAATGTAGGACACCAAAGACTAAAAGAGCCCTTCATGGCCTACCAGTATTATGCATTTTGCATTCTACATTGTCTTACAGTACTAATGAATATATTGCAATTTGATTGCAATTGACAATTTATATTTTGTTTACATTTATGTAATTTTATTCAAATATTTCTGATCGTATCGTTTTTATTTGATGAACTGACACCTGTTGACGTCTCTATAATATTAGATTTTAAAACTTAATTAAGTTAAGGTTAAGATTGACCTAGCTAGGATGAAAATGAGCTGACCTACTATAATTTCGTCCATGGCCAACAATTATTGATGGAGAACTACATTCACTGGTGAATCATTCGATCAGCAGAAATTGGCAATTAAACGCTCTAATAGTAAATAGTGATTTGTCTCGCCTAATGAAACTAAATTAATTCACGAGAGCAGACCCTATTTATTTTTAAAATTGTGCACGCTTTAATTTTTGGCAGACTTCCATTTTCCTTCCCCCTTTTGAAATGGAGGTTCACATGTGCAAGACATTGCCAGCTAATATGTTTGAGCTGCTCTAGTTTAGATAAAGCAAGAGATACTGCAAAAGTATTTCAATTTTAATGAAAGCTTCCTAGGATTGCGTAGAGGATTCTTCCGGTGCGTGCTCTCGTTGTCGCTCTAATTTTCTCAGATGAAAGTACGGAAAGAGTTAAAAATATTTTTTTCTCGGTGACCTGTGCTGTACCAACACTGCTAGAAGAAACAGGAAGGAATTCGGATTGAGCTCATCATCTATTCCAACATTAAGTAGAATTGAAGAGTCATGCCAGTAGCAATCTGCGGTTCTCTCTCTCTGTCGTGCGTTGAAGTTGGCACAAGTTTGTCTCGTTTAGAATTACATTTTTTCTTAAATAAGATGCATCTTCAATCACTGCTGACTTCTCGAAGAGAGCGCTTAAATATATATGTATAGTTCATTGTCTTTATTTTTGAATCCGTATTCTGGTAGAAACGGTTTTTATAGCGCACCATAAAAGTTTCAAAATGCAGAGTGTATTTTAGAATGCCTTTGATAATCCAAAACTGATCTTAAAGACGGCACGCTGCGCTGCGCTGTACATACAATGTGAAAAGTCTGCTTCCTGTCTACCCAGAGAACGTTTAATGCTTCCACTCATTGACTCATTCAATGTCGTCTGAATGAGTAAGGCTCCATGAAAGTAAACCTTTGAATTGAGTCATTTTGCAGTTATAGTAGCGATTCGACAGGAGCCGATTGCACAAGTTACTCAGGGATAAAGTTCATGTTCATTTTAATTATAATAAATCAACATTACTCATTGTTAGAAGATTTATGCTTGCAAAATAGCCTAGCGCTAGTGATGTGTGTGCCAAAGTTTGCAGATCTGGCAGTCAATTTATCAATAGTAATCAAACACGAGCGGCTAGAAACAATGACTATAACATGAAGCTAGTACTAATTCCGTCAATAGCTCTCTCTCTCTCAAGTATATCTGTAATGCCGTGTAGTACTGAATCAACAGGCTGCTCAGTTAAACCTTGTTGAAGTGCTCAGATCCTCAAGGCCGTATTGGTCGTAAATCTTTTAAATGCACTACTAGGATTAAAGTGCGTATTGTTGAGTAGGAAGTTACAATAATGAAGTGCATCTACATAAAAAAAATCTGTAATTAATGGGAAGTAGGAAGGTTTAATGCCAAACAGTTATGCAATTTAATGCGGTAGTAACTTGTCATAGCCATGAAATAGATGCTTGTAGTCCATGAAGTGGAGTTAATGTTTAATGTGCTTGGTGTTTAAGCTTTTTAGCAAGTGCTCATAGCAGCAGCTAAATTCTAGTCACAAAAAATATGTCTGGCTGGCGCTTCCATTCTCGAGGCATATTTTAGCAAAGCAAAGCGAAAAATGATGGGTCAAACATAGACTTTGAACTACACAACACGATCAATCATATTTTAATAAATTATTGGAATCATGATATGACCTGTGCAAATATTTAGCCTATTGAAGTAATTGGTAAGTGAACTTTGGAAGTGCTTTTGCGCGGTGTTCATTTCATAAAGTAAAATGGATCGCTGATGTGGACTTTTGATCACGCACTACGCACTTGAATTAATGCGTGACTTTACAATGCCAGTTCTCAGTACGAGTTTACAAACACTTTTATAGTAAATTGGTCATCATGCGTGCATACCTTGCGGTAACTACTAAAGTAATGGGGATGCCTAGCTGAGGACAGTTTAATATTCAGCGGCACACGCTACATATCGTCAAAGGAAGAGAAACTGTATGATTATGTCATATTTAATTGTATGCTTGAAATCCCGAAATGCTTTTCAAAAGGGAGACAGCATACATGCTATTGTGGTTACTGTGAAGCTGTCAAAAATACTCATTCATGGAAGTAAGACTTATGGAATGCTAACCGCCGCTCGTGTTAGCAATCAAGGTAGCAACGCAGACTTATAGTTAGCCTTGCAGTCAGTCTTATCAAAGTTCATAGTGAGCGATCACCAATTTACAGGCAACTTATCTTAAAACATGTGCCTACTTTGTGAGCAGTGGTTGGCATGCGCAAGCTGTTTTTTTAGCTTTGAATGACACTTCAATTAAATCATATTTAAGTATACTTGACCTGTAAATCACTCTCTGTAAAATGATAGGCTACCAGATATCATCTTCTTGTGTCGTTAATACTGTTGGATAAAATGACGATGATGAAAGTAGTAATAGGTATGCAGTATACAATGGGTATGTGATTAATGCCTATCGTCATTTGTTGCATTCTTTAGCATAATGTCGTCTTATCTGTCCTTGTCCTAGCACTACATACAAATAGGAAATAACTCCATTGTAATGGATTACGTAATAGTGAGTGCGGATTTTTCTTTGGTCATATCTTTAAGGATATGACACATGTGGTTGTAGTATACAGGAAGAAGGCTTACTTTTAAATCACTAATCACGGAAATTGCAATTACAGAAGCAGGAGTAGATCATCAATCATGCAGATTTTGAGAGGGACATCGTGATTACCCTCAAGCATCAGCATTTCATCACTTAACTTTCAAGTGTGACATTTAATACAACAAAAACATAAATACGGTAGCCATACCTTTTTGAATTCATACAGCCATGTTTACAGAATCATGACAAGCCTCAACGTTAAACCCGGGCTTGATTGTACTTTACATTGTTGAGCAATGGAGAAAAGTATTCCCTTCACTTTAATTGGAAGATAAATTTAACTGGCATGTTGCAATCCAGCTTACCATTTCCATACTGATATGATTTACTCTAGATTTTTAGAAATAAGAGGTCATTTAAATTATTCATTGCAATTGCAGCCCAATGTAATTAAAATTAACAACTTCTTCCATTTCCTTGAATGCTCATTATTATGGTTCTTTCTGTAATGAGCTGTCAAATTATACCTTAAAAATGGAAATAATACTGAAAGTTTTAAAATTCACTTTCGATTTATTTACTTGGCTGTTATAGAATTTCTCTGTTTGGACTATTCCGTACTGATAATGGCGACTGCACTATTATTTAAAATGTAAAAGTACTTTGAAAGCTTGTTTCAAAACCTATGTACAGTTGTGTGGCATTTTCCCCCTAACAATTGGAAACTGCACTTTAGCAACAAATGCACATTTGTTGATTGAAAATTGCGTATTCAGATTGGAACACTTGAATATGCCCTTGAAGAAACCTTTTCACTTTAATCTTTGAATCATGCAAATATCGTCCGGAAGCATGCATTCTTGCATTCCAGAACCCCAGATGTAGGCTTACTGCATAATGCAAAGGTTACATGCGATTGGTGTTTGCTAATTCGGATGAATCAAATTAAGTAAGCAAGTAGTACCATGTACCAGTTTAGATTTTTTGAAAGACACTGGCTTATTCTAAAGTATACCAAAGTATATTTATTTGTGTACTCGATTTTAACTTGATGTATTCACAAGCAGGATTAATTGTCACTCCGTTTCTGTTTAACAGTTTCAAATTCAAATCAATAATTTATCGTTTATGTTTTTAGTACCCCTTCTCACCTGGAGAGTTGTCTTCCGGTTGCAGAACCGGTTGGGGCAAATGGGAACGTGGGGCATCCAGGAAAACAGTTCCTGAACCAAAATCACATTGCAAATGGAGGACGGAACTCGGAGAAGCCCTTACTAAATGGACACCAGAAGTCATCAATATGCACAAACGGCCAGTTGCAAACGTCAGCAGACTCTATAAACAATGTCCCGAGATCTACAACGAATGGAGCAGATCGGAAGGCGAATCAAAACGGTCGCCTATCCAATTCACAGAATGGAGTAACTCTTAAGTCATTAAAAGAGAGAAATGCCCTGAGTCAGCGTTACAGCACGATAGACAAAGCCAGTAAATCGAAAAACAGTCCCGGGGCAACGCAAGATAAATCTCATTCCCAAGAGCCACAAGCCAGTTCAAGCCTCTTGTTTTCTAGTTTTAAAGTACTTGTAAGTTGACTACTTTTTCTATTTTCTTTTACTGTATTCCATTTAAATAACTGAAGTCACAAACTTCAGCGTTCATTTGACAAATGAATTAATTCTCAAGCAAAAAATGTTGTAATCTTGTACTGTTTCTGTAAATCGGGTTTTGGGATGCATGACATTTGAGCTATTGGAACTAGTCCAAGAAAAATTGTTTTCGCGTCTTTATCATGATCAGGAGGAAGTGTTTCCGTTCCCACGGAATAGATTTGAGTAGTCACTATGATCACAAATGCAATTTTTATTGTTTCCAGATTGTATTTGG
>JAHZND010005833.1:0-11518 GCA_027744115.1 Acrocyrtus sp. NNG-2020 | reverse complement strand
TTTTTTTAGCAGAGTAGTGGAAACAGAAAGTATCGAATGTGAGTAATGCTCCTTGTGCGCCGTTTACATGACTTCGAAAAGCAGTATCGTGCCTCTAGCCTCTTTCTACTTATTTTTCATTCTCTGAGAGGGAAATGAATACTAACTTTTATTTGAGGGGAAGTGCTTCTACTATCAAAATGAGCGCTGCATGATCCTCCAGTTAGTTTTGACTAGGATTTCTGCAGAGAAAATAAAATTGCCGAAACTACTTTTTTTTACAGTTTCCTCCCTGTTTTATTCCAGAAAATCTCTTTTAACGACGGGTTGCGTAGGGGTAGGACATGCTACTTAAAGGAAGTTGTGGCGTAAGAATATTTTATTTCATTTTATGTGAATTTCACAGAGTCGTAACGAAGTAATAATTTTCATAACAATAGTCATTCCTATTATTAGGTTAGCTTTTACTTGTAGTATTAGATTTTTCATCAGTTTCGTAGCATTCTCGAAAAGTTAAAGGAGCTCTTCAGGTCGTTTGAGGGACGTCGTTACTGAAACGACTATGATTTGGTTTGGTATCTACACAATTATCTAAAATGCTACCGAACCTGCGTAGGCAACTCTTACCAGTTTAATGGGCGTGGGTGGTTAGCGTGAAGGTGGAAACGTTCTGCAAAAGGCAGAGCTAGAATATCAAAAAGGGAGAGTTGTGTCGGAAGTCGGAACATCCTTGAAGTCAAAGATGTGGCATATGCATTATAATCCGGAAAGTCACAATCTTGCATTTTAATAATGTATAAAGGGATATAAAAGCCATTTTCAATAGTACTTGGGGTTGCCTTGAAATTTTGAATGTCACGGGATTTGTCTGTTCCAAGTGGCTTACCACAGCAGGCAGATCGCTCTCCAGTTACCTCTGACCTTATTTCCGCATAACAGTCCTTCTTGTGAAGCCACACAAGCGTAATGGAACTGAACAGTGGATGCTTCACAAAACACTGATTTGCACAAGGATGTTTCAGTATCCGAGGCATGAAATGCCCAAAAATGTGCTACGCAAATGCAACTTAGCAATATCATCTTCCATTGTGAAATCCGTCTGCAAATAAAATGCAGCTTGCTAATTGATTTTGGTTGATGTATTTACTGTGTAGTGTCATCTTACAACCACAATGCAAGTAAATCTATAAATAGCATCTTTGTTAGCAAATAAAACACATCTACCAGATACATGCATTATTTAAGCCATAAAATACTTTTTCATGAATTCAATTTCGGCACAGAAGCTGAATGCGAGTTTAAATTTTCAATATTCATCCTTTATGTCGCGAAGGATGAGACCCTTGAGAAGAATTACGATGTGGAAAATACGTGGCTGGGCTGGGTTAAATCCGATTACATAACTTGATGGAAGAATGCCTATTCACAATTGTGATCTTGGTTGTGCACCAAAAAATTTCTGCTGTTATATAGCACTGAGCGTGTATTTCCCAAAGCACCTCTCCTCGCCACTTTTTTTAAAGGTCATACAGATAATTGAGGATGTACTAACCTCCGCACCACACTAAAGAATCAATTTAAACTCAATTGCGCAATAAATATGTTCACATCAATGTGCAAGCACATGCTGCGCAATATGCTCACCTAAGTTTTGTTGTTGAAGCAGACTTTCGTACTTCTCTCTCAGCAGACAAACTTTTCGCGGAGCTTCATTTTGCATTCATATTTCAATTTCGTATTGACATCGAGAAGATGGAAACTCCTTGCTAGAATTTGCATAGGAAAACATGAATCACTCTTGAATTTTTAGATATTCCTCAAACACGACACACCCACCCCCTCTCCACAAAAACCATTCATTCCCAACTGACTTGTACAGCTTCTATGCTTGGGAACACGCATCAATTCCATTTTCATCTCGTCGTCATCAGCAGCAGCATCGTTCTCCATCTTAAACTTTATTTTAATGCCTGATTCTCTCTCTCTCTCCTCCCTAGTTCGTATTCATTGTGGCACATTTTTAGCTCAGAAACTGATTTTTATCCCAGCTCCAAAAAAACTTCCAAAAAAGACTTGCAAAAACTTTCTCTAAAAGTACATTTTAAGCTGGTTTACTTTCGAAGATGAGTCCGCCTGTGTATTTTTTTACTTTATAAAGGACTCCTGTTTTACATGTTGTGTGCTGACGTGCCTTCCTATATAAACAACCTACTAAACCTTTTATAGTGAGTGGGGAGGGAGCGAAAACTTTTTTCATCCCTGTTATTTGCTCTTCTCTTCACCCAGTCACTCACTCCGCTGCCTACAATATCACTTGTCACTAAACTATCGATAATCGCCAATCTCTCTCCTATTTTTCTCCTCCACTTCTTCCTTCCTACACACAGCCAAAATTTGGGATGGTGCTGTACTGCCTCTCGCCCATAGATAAGTACTCGTAGTCCTTCTGGCTTACTTCCTCAGAGGAAGCACGAAAAACTTGCAGTCTCGGGTCGCATTCTCATTTATCACACTCAAGGAAGAGAAAGCGGAAGGCCGAAGAGGCAAAACTTTTTTCTGTCCTCATTTCCAGCAACGATATCTTATTACGATTACCTTTGTCTCTCTTCATGTCTACAAGAGAAAACACTTTCCCTCACTACTTGAGACAAGTTTGGACAAAAAGCGCTTTCCTAAATGATATGATGATGGGAACAGAAATGGGTAGTGCGTAAGTAGTAAGTATAAAGTAAAGGGATCAGAGATCATCTTAGCCCTTCGGCTAAAAGTTAGCAGCTCTTTCGTCTCTCAGCAACATCGGCCAGGAAACAAAGGACGGGTTTCCCCATCCTGTTTCCTTTCCCTAAAAAACGAAATCTTTCTCGTATTCCTTCTCACTCTCTCTATCTCTGTGTGTGCGCCCAGTTTTTCCCTTCTGTACTTCTTTTTTTTTGAGAAAGTAAAGGGTGGAAATCAATCTCGGAGAGTGAATCTTCAAGTTTCAGATTCGACTGCTGAAACTGCTGTTCTCACAGTAGTCTCTAAAGAAAGCTGAAAGGGGAGACGAGTTTAACTGCCATGGCTTGCTTGTTTGTCTTTTCCTCTTGTGTACATAAACAAACGAGGAAGATTGAGCAGAGGTCATGTTATTGGTGACAAGACATCTTTCTGCATTCGGTTTCGCCCACAAAAACGTAACAGTAGTGGAAGATAGTCGCAAGTCGCAGTCACCGTTTTAAAGCAGTTTGGTCTTGCTAATGCAATGTAGCGAGGAAAAAGGTGGTGGCGATGGTAATGGCAATGTGGTCTTGTCGCTCATCCTTGTTTTGCTCCTGCTCATATCTGCATAACACACTTGGCATGAGAAAAAAGGAAGGAATGTGTGGAGCTCTGCAAAGCTCGCTTCGCTTCCCTCCTCACTAACATCAGCGACAACTTTGGTGAAGATGAGAGAATGCGTTGCAGAAGTAGAAACGAAGTGCAAAAAACGCGAAGGAGTAATACTCGAGCACACAATCTTCTTGACTAAAAACCAGCCCAAGAAGTAACGCATACTGCGAGAGCGAGTCTCTTCTTATGTTCATGGCATGGAATATAAGCTGAGGAGAGGACGAACTAGCTGATGATCACGAGCGCTGTTGTGAAGTTCTTGTCAAGTCGGCTTTTTTCACTCAGTGAGTTTTGCACAACCGTCGAGGTGGCAGTGAAACAGAGAACGACAGACGAGAGAAGAGTTCACCCTGCTAAAAAGAAAACAGAGGGGCAGCGTGTTTATAGCGATTACCTTGCTCTTGCTCCTTCACTGCTCCTCTCCGTTAATAATAACTACGAGCGTTTTTTTTTGTGTTTTCGCTTCGTCCATGCAAAAACTTTAATGCGTTGTCGTTGACACTGAGTGAGTGACTACTGACTACTTTTCTGAAAAAGACTGCCAGCCTAATTAAACTGGATTTTTATAAATAAGCTAATAGTTATTCATAAAGTGTAGTCCAATCTTCAAAGTTGATTGAAGTGGTGGTCGTTTATTCATTGAACTTTTAGTAGCGTTGAGGGGAATGCAATGAGAAGCTGCTAGCACCAGCAGACGGTAGAACGAAGTCAATCTCATGCAAAATATTTTTTTCTTCCTTGTCTAGTATCATCAAATCATTTCTACCCTGAGAAGAAAAAAAACTTGTACAGTGGTACATGAAATTCTTTACATATATAAACTGGAACTTGCTATTCTGTTTGTGCTAAGAACTTGTGTCGTGTGTGCAATTATACACATACTTCATTCCGAGGATAATTACAGCCTTTCAATCACGGCAAAACTTATTCTTGATGTGAATTGGCCATACTTCATTTTGGAATAAATATACCTAACCAACTGAACTTCAGAAGAGGTTAAAAGGAATTTGGATGTTACTAGTTTCGTTAACCTTCGAGCAGCCAGAAAATTGTTCTCGTAGAATTCTCATATTAATGCTGATTCGTACTTCAAAACGGCAAGTTTACGAGTAAATTTCGCTTGCTAGTTGTGCTTCCCACATGTGCACTTTGAATTCCTGGAAAACGCTAACTCGATAAGTACATTGTCCTTCCTTACCTTCCAAAAGCTACATTATTTCCAGTGTATTAAGTCTACAAAGTAGAGTTCTTTTAAGCTGTGCGACCGGCTTGTAAGTATCTAGCCATCCATCTATACATTTTGGTTGAAATGAACGAGTAAATGAGATTGGATTATCTTGTGTGGCAGCAGTTTGGGAGTTGAGAATTCTCTCAGTTTAATTAGCAAGTTCGTCCTGCAACTCCCGTGTTTAGTGTCCGCTTTATCGAGCATTTGCTGTGTCTGTATAAATGGTGAAGTACGTTTTTTTCATGACACATACATAACCAAGTTCAAAAGGAAAAAAAATCCTCTTCCAATATCCTCTCTCCTCACTACTATTGATAGTGTCTATTATTCCAGTTTCCAAAAGTGTGGAGTAACATCCTCCAGAGATTCATTTTTTCCGGTTGATTCACTTCCAGAATTTATTGGATTCCAGAATCGGGTTTTGTGCTCACTCTCTTTTTCCCACGAGCTTTCGCTTAGCCAAGGATGTAGAAAGCAGTTTTGTCATAATCGCATACTCTAACTTGCCGACGCAGTGAGTACGTAATATAATAACCTGTTATTTGGGGAAAGGTTCCTGGGATAATACGAATTTGGTGCTCATCGTTTGTACCGTATCTAGTATTAATTTCCTTAGCTGAGCACATTACCAATAATATGGGAACTTGGCTTGCCTCGTTTTCCACGTAAACTTTACCATACACGACTGATTATATGGGACGCGTCAGCGAATAGACATTTTTAGTTCGTACAGCCAACCTCTAACATTGCAGCGTGCGGAGAGAAGAGAGATAAACGAATTTGTAGAGTTGCAATGGATTAATGGTTATGTCCAGCGGATACTGAGATTGCTCCAAATCAATACAACAGTGGCACAAGTGATTACTCTCATTATCAGCCCTGTCATTATCATAACTATACACTATTATCATATCGGAACTATCGGTAGTGCTTTGGTAGCTCAACAGAGAATAACTGAGAACCGTGCATTCCCCATTAATTTCTAATGGTACGGTAATAAAGAGTATTTTTGTCATTATCATCAATACGTCAATATCATCAGAAGCTACAACAAAGCAAAGTCACAACAGTAAACAGAAGAGGAGTCCAATCGAGAGACAAAACTCTACGTAAAAATGCTCCACTTTAATTACGTGTAAAAAAGGTGAGTGGAAATCCTTGTCTATTTTTTACTTCATGCTTTGCTTGCCTTCCATCATTATCTATCTGTGTTCTAGTTGACATTCCTTTTTTTTCTTGCAAACGATTCAGTTATCATATCACCACCTCCAATACTGGCAAGTTGGTGGTGGGGAAGAATGCAAAAAACTGCATTTTATTCCTTGATTGCCTACACATTCGCAAAATGAGAGCAAAAAATGTGAGTGTGTAATGAAAAGAAGATGCTACGATCTCCAATACACTTGCTGAGAATGACGTTTTTACGCGTACAAGTTTTTCAGTTGTTGTTGCCTTACTTGTTCTTGCTGATTATGTGTGCCTTATTGCCTCGCTACTTCTGCACAGGCGACTTATTCTTTGTCTCTTTGGCTTACTTTACGTTACATCACGTTTGTTTTCATAAAAAACGGTTTGCAGTTTGTAGTGTAAGCTGCCTGGTGTGTTTATTTGTATACCTAAACAGCAGCGAGATACAGAAGTACTTACTCTTGACATGACTTACATTCTTGTTATCGACTTCATATACCTAGAAAAAAATGAGCGGTGATAGTAGAGTCGCACGCATATTACATTATAAGGCACAGCAAATAAGCTGGCGAGCAAGCCTAGCGGTTATTATTAGATATTATCTTTATCAACAATATAGCAGCACCACAACAGCAAGCAAAGGCTACGTAGCTGCAGAGAAAATGAATTTTGACGATAACTTCTTTTCTAACCAACTCTACTCCTCTCAAGCCACTCACTTTGCGACTTTTGGTTGAGTTGTGTGAGTTGACAAGTTTATTACCATTCTCTTCCTTTGATACTTTTATTGTTGTCGCTTGTAAGAAGCTCATTATCGGGAGGATGATTTTATACATAAAATGTAGAATGCACATTGTGTGCTTCAATTACAATGTGCCGTTTACACTGCATTCTCGCCGATGCACTCGTCACATCACTGCCATCCACATATTTCTGTAGATTACACGATACCCCTTTATGACAAGCTCATAATAGCGTGCCATCGTCATCTTCGTCACACATGTCCTGTCGTGACTGTGACGGTCATCCTGCTCACTCCTTTGGGCTTATATGGCTTGGCTGTGTGAGAAGCAATACGGCACCTGAAAATCTTAATCGCCTTTCATGCATATCGAGCGCAAAAATTATTTGTTTTTGCGTTTTGGAAAGGGAAAATGAAATGCCTACGAACTTACTGTGTTTTTCAAAGTAAACAGCGCTCAAAAGAAAAAAAAACTAGTAATATGCTAATGTTTAAAAACAAAGCTAACAGATTCACCCTTAATTACCAAAAAAGTGAAAAACAAGTGTCCAAAAAGTATTTTCGTGCAGAGAGAGAAAAAAAGCACCGATAGTTAAACACTTGCTGCTGCCGCTTTTTCAGAGCAGAAAGGAGCAGCAGACCAAGCACCGATATGCGCGATGCGAACTTTTATTTTAGAATTCTTGTTTTTTCACAATAAGTTGTTGATAAGACCTGCTTGTAGATTAAAGTGCATATCTTTTCCAAGTAAGAATTAGTGGCAGAAGGAGATCATCAATACAGATCAAACGAGTAAATTCACATCAGCATCATCTTCATCATTATCGGAGAGTACAGAAGAAGAGTCCACTTTTTTTTAAAAAAAATAGATACCACATTATTGCATGTGGAGCATTTCTCACACACACGTTTATTCGCAAGCATATATCTTGAAGATTATTATGCACATACACACTCTGTATCTACATTAACTTGAGATGTAAACTTCGGACTACCTATGCATATATCGTCATCATATCCCATTCCATCGCCTCGTATGTCCGTTCTAGTATCCTCAATGTAGCCTGGCTGTAGTTAGAGAGGTTGAGCTCACTCACGCTCAAAAACACAACGCCAACTTAACTTCTGCCTGAAGAAGTGGCAGTTGTGCTGTTTTGTGAGCAATCAATTCTCACATTCTCCTCTTTTTTTCGTTTTTTCGTAAGAAAGCAGCAGCAAAACTCGAGATGCAAAGCCATATAATAGGAAAAAACAGGCGAAATTCTGCTTTTCGAGGAGAATCCGTCAAGAAATTCTTGCGGTGGAATTTTGCTATGTGACTAAGCTGAGCTGCTTACTTTAAAGTTTAATCAAACCTGTGATACGTAAATCCATACGTGTGGATGAGTAAGAGAAAAAAAGAAGCCAGGGAGATGGGCCTTCTTTCTTTTTGCTCTTACGCATGTAAATGGCTATATAGATTGGCAAGGTAGACATATAGGCACTTTAAAAGTTCGGTCTCTTCACTTAAATCTTTATGCGCTACGTCGTATTATTGGTGTGGATCCTCTTGTCTGTTCTCACTAAAACTTGTTGTTTTTTATTGAAAAGAAGCAAAAAAAACTTGATTCGCCTTTTTGTTATACGAGGGTGGAATGAAGAAAAGGGGAATATACAGCATGCGGGCACGTATGAAATAACACGCAATACGTGTTTGGATATATTTCACCTATGTAAAAGGTGTGCTTTGGCTGTACATGTGCAAAAAAATTCCCTGATCTGGTGGGTTCGGTTGGTGGAGTCGAAATGGCAGAAAATAACTACACAAGTGGGAATGTTAATGTGTGAATGAGGATGGGGCTAATGTCGTCGTGTCTAGAAAGTAAGCTCTAATCAGCAAAACGACTACTGTGCACTATAAGACGGTTTTATCAAGTAATAATGGTATACTTTTATAATGTTAATAGAGTACAGTCTTCCTTTATTTCTCTGTTTTTTTTTGAAAAAAAAGGAACTTTTTGGTTTGACTTGGTTTTCTTTGGTAGGAAATAGAACAAAAAGTTTTTTTTCGCAATTGTAGCTTGTAATTTTATGCCTTTGTTTCAGTAGTAGTGGGAGGTTGTGGGAGAGTATATGAAAGCTTAGGAATTGCGTGCCTGAATGTATAGGGATAGATGATAAATGAGGAATATGGATTAGATGATGATTGAAATTATGCATGTGAAATGAGTGTAAAATGACTTGAGCCATCATCAATTTGGATATTAACGCATGAGTTGACATGGCCGAGTGAATGATGGCAGCTCAATTGACAAGAAAAACGGAATTATTGACTTTTGAAAGAGCTGAACGCACATGCAAAGTGGAAAAAAAGTTTTAAAAATGAGAGGAAAATGGGAATTTAGTAAGCGCTGATGTAGCGGATAAATTTTATTGGATTTTTTTGTGAAAAAAACGAGTAGCTTTTATGTGCGGGCTTTTCAGGGAAACGCATATAAGGAAATGGCTATAAGCAGAGGCATTAAATTATGTATGTAGGTAATATAGGCATCTACCGTAGCGCCAGAGTTAATTTTTCTCTTTCGTGATGGCTGTGAGTGACGACGAGAAAAGCTAAAAAATAATACCTCCGCTCCGCTTTTCAATAAGTGCACAGAAATAAAAGTTCTGTGCTAATGAGATGGAATTCTCAAGAAATTTTTGCCAAATAGACAGAGACGAGAGTTTTCAAGTAAAAAGAAGAAACTCAACTTAATTTTCTCTCCGCACTATAAGCTTCCATTTGTTTCGCCATATTCTGCCACTTCACATTTTAATGAAAAATCTGGCAAATAGGTCGTTCGGGAATTGCGGGAACGGAGTGAGAAGTGAAAGAAAGACATTGAATCTAGGCTGCAGCAGCGAAATTGTGATCCTCCCTCTCCTTCCCCCTTTCACAAATCTTTTACTCAGCTCAAATCCGTGTTGCAGGGTGTATCCTTCTTGTACCTCACTATTCCTTCTCAGACTGACGTATGTATCGTATGTAATGTCAGCATTTTATATTTTTTCTTTATCGTGGATGACCCAACGCCTTTAAATGTACCTACACACTCTAGTTTTGATATCCGTAAGCTTCCTGCTGGAGCAGACTCCAGACTCCAGAAATGTACATATCGATTATCTTTTACCTTGCCATAATATGAGAGAATGTGTAAAGTTTTTTTTTACCGTGCGCACCTGAAAAAGTCCTCGTTAGGCTTTTTCATGTCTCAATGATTAAAAAAGCAAGACCTATTTCATTACTATTATTACGGAACTTCTCTCTCCCACTGCATCAGCTACTCGTCCAGCTGGACATGGCCCTGTGTATCCCTGCTCTTGCTCTATAGTGAAAGCTAGGTCAAAAGAAGAAGAAAAGAATAGTCACGATGATTATGATTACGATTATTATCACCATTACAGTAACGCTGTTGGCTTTAGCGCTTCCTTCCTGATGATAATGGGATGTTGGCATGCATGTGTGTATACGAAACCGACCGGTAATAATCCACAACCACTAGCCTACTTCTACTGTTACCTACAGGAAAGCGCACTTACGCAAGCCGCTCTGGAGTTTTCCACTCCACTTTCACCTTTTCCGACACAAGTCAGAAAGATACAGAATATTGCATGGTGATGGGGTGCCGTATAAGGAAATGTGATATCCAGTAGCAAAGTAGCAAGTGTTTACAATGGTACGGCACTGTAAATTAGTATTGTTTGCAGCAAAGTAAAAAGCAAACAAACGGGCCCCTCGAGATCAGAACATGATACGCCTGTACCAAAAAAAAGTATGATACTTTTCTAGACGTAACACAACGATAAATGAGAAATGATAAAAAAGTCATATTTTGTGTGGAATAAAAAGTGCCCTTTGTTCCTGTTAAAATGATGCTGCCTTAAGATTTATGAATATTTGCTGAGGGTAGAAACTTCTAGACAGTAAGTAGTCAAGTTTTATTTTGTATTTGGGCTCCTTTTAAGATATTGTATCTTTCATGTTCTTACTCTGTTTATTTTTATAAAGATAACGATATTTGCTGCGGTGATTTAAGCAAAGGGAGCCCAAACTAGAATTCCTAACTCTATACAACAATATAACACAATGACAGTGTCTACAAAAAAATTGTCTACTAGCTGCAACGATTTTAATGTAAGATAAGTTGTATCAGGTGCAAGCACATAGGTAAATAACGAGGCTGTGTGTTTCTGTTTGTAAACTAAAAATTGGAGTGATCGCACTACAGTGACGACGACGGTGATGATCATGATTTCATGGGACAGCAGCCAAATTGTCCGCCTGTTTGTTCCGTTTCTTTAGGCTCAAAGAAAGGAATTCGCGTATTTTCTTTGCAGCTTGTAAAAGGAAGTAGAAAGAGGAGCAACAGAACGTAACGATAGACAGTGCAGTAGAAAAATGGGATAACGTTTAGCTATTATTTCGGGGGAGGATAGAGAAGAAAACAAACAGAAGAATAGCACTGCAATGGGATGGGAATATGGGCACTTTATCTATGGTGTCGTTTGAAATTGCGAGATACAATAAAAGCCGCACTAGCAGCATGTATCGATATCGATACCCTCACTGTCAGTACGCCTTTACCTTTTCATAAGAAAAAGTAAGACTTTTTGGAGGAAAAAATGTGAGGCACGTCCTTCTACTATAGTGACGTATATGAGCACATCAAAAAATCCGTAGCAAAGTCAAAAGTAGCAATTCCAATTTGTCGGTAGAAATTGTATTTCTACTGTTTATTGGGCATTGCATATAGTATTGAGGAGGACTTTAAGGCACTTGAGAGATTCCTATCTATGAGGGATATGCATCCTTAGCCCACTGTACTGGATAGAGTGCCGCCAGGAAAAATGTAATTGTAATATGATATAGAGCAGTAAATGCTTCAACTTACTTGGCATTTGATTTTTGATATCATCTTTTGCTGACTTCGTCAACGAAGTCGTTGTAGATTAGAAGGAGATGGCTACGACAATGGGAGTGCCTTGGGTGAACT
>JAHZND010005832.1:0-13405 GCA_027744115.1 Acrocyrtus sp. NNG-2020 | reverse complement strand
GGACCAGATTGAAATAAATTCACCAGAGGGAATCGAGGAGAAGTAAAAACTTATTTTCTTTGTGATAATACATTAAGAAATGCTTCAAAATAATTAGTTTTTTTTAAAGATTTAGCAAATTACAAGACTTTACAGTGTTATGCTTATTGTGCATTTATCAACAAGAAGGCTTTGTGAACATCAAATCAGCTCCTTTCTTAAAATAAAATTTTCATCAGCTTCTTCTCATAAATTCTAGATTTTACAAAAAGTTGCTGACTCGGGTAAGTTTTTACTAGCGTAAGTTGATAATCTTCTAGGTGCTAATTATATGCGTATTTAATACATGTTTAATACAGTAATGTCAAGTATGCGCAAAGTAGAACTAGAGCAAGGGATGTGTCGCATTGCCCCAGTTTTCACACTCCGACCTTCTACTGCGTAATTGTGTAAATAAGAGAAACGGACACCAGAACAAGAATTTTTAGCGAATTTACTCTAAGCAAATTGATTCTGCCTGTGGGAAGAATCACTTAAAAAATTTCGAGGAAACTTGAAGATACGTTCCGTTGCAGTGCTGTCGATATGTTTATTTTCCTGTCACATGTCAGCATACTTTTTACATGAGTTCGTATTCGAAAGAAACCACTCTAGAATGTTTAAAGTTCTGAAACATTGAACCAGACACTACAATCATTTACTAAATGATGATCGCTCGTTTCTTTATTGTTTTTTAATCGTTTGACGTTCCGATGCTGTTTGGGTGGGTCAGAAAGCTTGAAAGGAGGGTTGGCCAGATCACAACCCCATCTCTCCTGCCCTCTTCATCATTCTGTAAAATGAAAAAAAAAGTTTGAGTTATTATGTTGAAATTGGGAACTGTACGCCTTTCGAATACTGATTAAGTAGCGGAGCAAAAGCGGACTGTCTATTTATATTTATATCAAAAAAGAAATCGCCTTTTCGATGGCAATTACGTCAGCTAGCATACCCGCACTAAGATCAAATGAATCATTAGAAGATGTGATTTCAAGTACCTTTAGCAAAAAAAAACTTTGAGTGTTTTTCTTCATAAATTCTTACTATAACAAATCATTATTGCCCACAACACAAGGCAATACTGCACTTGTGTCGCCTCATTAATTTATTGCTATTTAACGACGCTCCTCTTCTTTTAATTTAGCAACATGGCAGCATTCGATTGGCTGACGATGCTAAACGAATATTTGATTAGCGATTACATAAAAAAGTATTTTTTTTTCGTAGAACAAGGAAGTGAATGGTTTTCTAAAATTGCAAAAAAAACGCTTTCAGTGCATGCTTGATTGAACAAAATTTAGTAATATTTAAAATGAACTGTGATGATTTTTATTTGCTATATAATCCATTTATTTTTTTTTACATTTTTTATAACTGTGAACACGCATCCCTGTTTGGTACTTTTGTAGGGGTTGCGAAGATGAGTATTTGAGTGGCTCGCACTATCGTTTTTTTACGTACAGCACTGTTTTTTCATAATTTTATTGGTGAGGCGGCACGATAATAATGCAGATAAGAGGAGACAATGTCATTATTTTTGCCAATTGCGAGTACGTGTTTCTATAAAAGCAAAAGTTCTTGCCTTTAATACCTTTCCTCTTCGCCCCTTTTTATGATTTGACTTTACGCGCATAGGAGGTATGTGGCATCATACCATCGTACACCTTTTTTTTCATTTTATGAAAAAACATCGTAAAAGCAAATTCGAAAAAAAACAACGAAAATTGCTTGGATTTCTGTCATCATCGTCTATGTTAATTGTCATTTTATTGTCCTTTCTACTTTTCACACTTACTTACTATCTCGATACATTTTTACTGATAAAACGGCTTAAGTTTACGGAAGAAAACGTTGGATTATGTCATATAAAAAGAGGACCAAACAGGTCATGAAAATAGTCGCTGCGGTTGGCCATAAAATCTGCAAAAATTTTACATTCCTCTAACGGTCAATTTTAGAATATCAATAATTGTTACTGACATTTTCGCATAATGCCATCAATATTTGTCTTCGCATTGAGTACCACTCTGGTGGTTTTTTGATGTTGTTGCTCCTTATCAACTAACATGCTCTTATCAACTCATTATACAGCCAGAAAAACTGTAATTTCCGTCTCGAATCCTAAAGCATGTCGTGTGCGAATCTTTCCACTTCAAAGATAACTTCAGAGCAAAAAAACGCTTTCACCGAGAAGGGACTAAATTTCGATAGCTTTACATCATCATCAGTGCCAGTGCATAGCACCAACAAGAATTTTATAATTGGTAATTATTTTGAGTGCATTTTTCGCTGATTGTAAGATTGGCATATGGAAATAGCTCTGAGGCCAAAATGTAAACCAGCATTTTATTGCACCACTGCAGCAGTTACAGGAGAGTGTAGCAGGTGAATGACAGCAGTTATCTTTACAGAAAAGAATTTTACTCAGCTATCCCAAAAAAAGTAGTGTAAAATAATGTTTACAGCTTTTGATAGCAATCTGATGTGGTTTCATCGGGTTGTAAAAAGAACCAATAAAGTTGATGATTGTTTTATTAGGACGATAATGATTGAGCTGATACATCTAAATGGCGCATAGATAAGGCTCTGATTTTGATTTCCTTTTAGCGTGCTCGTTTTACAGGGAATTTGGAACAATCACACCAAACAAAAAAGGAAGTTTAAAGTTGCTTTTTAGTTCAGATTAAAAGCCGCAACGTATTCATAATTCAGTAATAAAAATTGATATTTTAACACAGCTACAACTTTATTCGCTCGAGGATTAATGTTCGTGTTAGTGACTGACAGTACTTAAAGATGCTTGATTACTCCTCCTTCATCATCTTGGACCATTTTTTATTTCACTACTAGATGTTTGGCTGCTCCTGTGGGTGAAATTTTCTGCGAAAAAAGGATTAACTTTGTACATCATTCATGTAGGTCACCATTTCAGTAGTTCGTGTCCTATAATTTTGCGTTCCATTGATATACTTGCCAACTATATTTTTTCAAAGCAGTTTATGAAATTAAAACTTTTTTTTAAAATTTTGTCCAAGAGAATGGCGATCTGCTACTAGTTTTCTTTTCATTAGTTGAGCATTTTTGAGTTGAAAGTACCTAAATAAACATTAAAAATTAGAGATGAAGCCTGACCAGTTTTTTGTACAGATTTTCAGCTGTTTAATGCACCAACATTTTCTATTTAGAGTTTACAACTGCTTATAAATGCCCGCAAATAGTGTGCAAAGATGAACTTCTTGTAAATAATGGAAATTGTGAAAGTTCATTATTCCGTGTGCGCACAGATGCAAAAGACAAAAAAATGCAGAGCTGACTTTTAGAGCCACCTTCTCTTTTTTTCTTGCACGTAGCCCGCTGTTAGGACAGTGGTGATCATCGATTTACTTGAGATTGCGATAACAATCAGAAATGCGTCCGCCGTCCATGATTTGCAGCATTAGGGACTCGCTCACCAGTAAATATGACAGGCATGAAAATTATGATATTGATATTTTGGTTCAATACAGTACCAGTCTATTAATATGTAGAGTGTTCTTGATGAATGCACGAACTCAATAAATTGTTATCAAAGTTGCAAATCATCCCCCGTCATCATCCAATCCTTCTCGTTCTGAAACAGCAGCGTACAGAACTGGATCAGGATGGATATAACCTTTTGTGACTAGCAAATATTGGATACTACATGGCAAGTAAAGTCATCACAATAATTCCCTCTTTATTCTCAGCGTCGTCATTTATAAAGATATTATCATTTAAATAATAGGCGTGTTACCTTTTGATAAGTTGACTCTTCTACCGCTTCTGTATTTTTTTTATTCGGTCCGATTCACTCCCTCTCTTCTCCCATTTATTGCTGCCTGATTGTTTTTTCTTCGCTTATTGCTCAGGCTTCCCTCGCAAGTAACAGAGTTGAAGAGTAATTTTGAAGATGATTGGAATTGTACTCTGAGAATATTATTATAACAGGATTACTTCTATTTCGTGCCGTACAAGTTGCCTCTCATACTCATCGCCAATTTCTGCTTAATTGGCTGAGCCAAGGAACTAGAGACAATCGGTTTCGTACAAGGTTAGCAAGTTTCTCAAGTTATGTACCGTCCTATACTGTCGACAGAGATAAGTGTTCTTATGTCAACAATACAAGTGCAAATTTTTCTTAGCTCATGCAAATTGAACTTATTATCACACAATCAACGATTTCTATTTAAACAAAATTGCGATCGAGCGACTTTTTTTCAAAATAAGATTTTTACTGAAGATGTTTTCATGCTTCAGCTTCTCTGTGGCTTTTCCCTTGCGTGACGTTTCACTCACCGCCTCACAAAAAAAGTGAATTTGATAAATAAATATAATCCGATTTTTAGTTTAAAAAAACAAGTCCGCTCATTTCATGCAAATGTCTTTGATTAAATCGAGTAAATACTATATCCCCGTTGATCTTCTGAAAAAAAAACGGAGTGACTAGAAAGGTGCAAACCAGAGCCGGAGCTTAAAATGGCACGCTCATGGCACACTGTCTGTCACCGTTTTCGTGAAAATGCGTTATCAGAAAGACGTGATCCATATTTCCCCTAATGATTTTATAATAGCTCATGGGCACTTGTTAGATTTGACATTATACGAGATTTTGTCAGGTGCTGATTGCATCAATTGATCGCTGTTCCTTCCTGCTCTTCTGACTGCGAGGAGAATTATATCAATCTGTTCGTCGTGTGACCACTCAGCGGCAGGTCAGAAAATCCAATCTCATACCGTCAAAGCTTACCTTACAGGTACTTATAAAGTATTACCTTCGACTATTCCACCCGACAATCACCAACTCGTTACACTATCTGTCCGTGCAATCTATACCAAAAGGTGCTCTCGACACATGGGTTCCACGTTTGCAAGTCACAGTCCCCCATAAAAATTAAAATCACGAGGGTGATGTAGTAAAAAGTACTCGAAACTGTTGTTGTACCAGGACACACGCTCCTCCGCACATTGTCGAAAGTCGAAACTCCTTCAGGGTTTGAATTTGAAAATTTCCATAATCAGTGTGCTGCAGTTTCTCTTCGCCATTCCCTTACTGGGGGAAGCTGAGACAGGTATAAATCACTTTAAATGAACTTGAGTGAATTGCTCCGCTGATTGTATTCCGCTCCATTTGTCCGTTCGTTCTAAGTCTGCATAAATTTATATCAATTAGAAGCACCTCACATTGATACATTTTCGATGACTCCGATATGAATTGTGATTTATTGAGGCGAGGAATCAAAAGGGGCGGATGGCTGATGAAAGAAGAAGACTTGATTATATATGCCATATAGTGCTCATCCTAGCATTCACGTTCACGCTTACCTACCTATGTGCATGTACTCGGCCAACAATAAGGACAGATGGTGAATGGCATGTTGACCTGTCAATTCTGATTCCCTCCTGTAGCAATAATAATTATTGGAGAAGTTGCTTTTTATGTATTATGCCTTAGTACCTCATCGTGTACAATTCTGTGGGAGATTTATTGCAGCTAATCATAACATTACATGTGCATACGTAATATGCCGCGCTCCTTTACAACTCTCCCTCCATCAGCACTATCTCTTCTCTTCCCGAATTGATGATGCCCCCATTTAAATTTATTGATTAAACTAGGCCCGCTGGCTGTTGTGTTCATTTTCCATTATTGTTCTATGACAGGGGAAGATGCACAGGAGGTGACTTTTTTTGTGAGGAGGACGCGATCACTCATCGGGCATCCTTTTACTTTGACGATTCTGTTGGCAATGAGCAGAGCACATTTTTAAATTTCTTAGTGAGAACGAACACAGGAAAATGACGTATGAAAGCGCTCACTTTGTAGAAAACAAATGAAAAGGAACATTGATGCGTAAGACAAGTGAACCCAGGAGAGTTACTCATTGTCAAAAATGCTCAGGTGCTGCTCCTTCAAAAAGTTTCCGAAAGTAACTTAAAAAGTTTTTTATTCATTTTCCCGCTTCTGATGAAATGCGAGTGACGGTTTGAAAGACACACTGACAAGTTGGATTGCAAACATCAGGTTTGAAAGCTCGCATCGCACTATTGAAAAATAAGTGGTTACATTCACTCTTCTCAAAAAACATAGAATGCCTAATGGGAAATCAATTTATAAGTAATTTTTTATTATGTAATGCCAGCCATCTTACAAGCTACTACAAAACTTTCGTCAAATTACTGCTGAGAACGACCAACGGGCATTTTTGCAGTGTCCTCCCCGCCAGACATTTTTGTACAGGTTAATCACGTCATATTTCTCTGCAATATTGTATGGAACCTTATAATCAGCTTCCGTATTCGGAAAGAGTTACTCTTTCATCACACTCTGCCAATTAATCCAATCTTGCATTCTAATCGTATATTCCTGTAAGTTACAGAATCTATAAATTTTCGGCTTACCTAACTCTGCCAAAGTTGCGACACAAAAAACCACGTCACTTATAAAAACCGCTGCTGGGATTTAGCTTTTGCTGTATTACGCAGACCTTGAGGCGCTCTATGAAAGAGGTGGTTTTTGATTGTAGCTATGATGGCATGTGCCTTCATTTAAGTATAACTCCATCGGGATAAAATACATTATAATAAAAATTATGCCAAATTTGTGGCCACATTTTCATGTTTGCATTAAACAGTATTACATAGTCCACGAAATGTTGTAACTTGTAACGCTGACGCTAATTATGTCAAACACGATGAAAATTTAAAGTTTCCATCAGTACTAGTGAATATAAATCAATTAATAGCAATCAGGAAATGTGTTGCTTGATTTTCTTTGCGTACCTTCGCATCCAGATTACAAATCTCATGAACAAGGATAACTATACCTGAGCTGAAAACTGAAGGGCTAAATGTAAGGAATTTTTGCGTGTAGCCGAAAAGGATGAGGCCAAAATGCCATTAATCTTTGTAAGAATGTCTTTTTATACTTTGAGTGTATCTTTGGTAGTAGATATTTGCAAAATCATGTACACACTTTATACTTTGTAGGGGCTTCAACTGTAAGGATGAGATATGAACAGGTTGTAGCTTGTACAATTAAAAGAAGTGTCTGTCTCGCTGTGATTTATTCTCGGTGATTTGGATCCTTTTCACTACGATAAGAGAGATGTATCTGATTCAGTGAATGAGTTTTCTGTGTATTCACTACAGTTTGTGCTGTGAACTGAGTTATGCTGGAATGTGTACGTATGCTGATATAATTGATCATTAATTCACTATTTGACTTCAACTACGGGAAACTATTCACAAGTTGACAAATCAGTTAAGCTTGAGTGCGCAATAGAAAAACAGCCTCGGTTTTAGGATACGTTCATGGTCTCAGAATTGCAAGTACCTGATAGGGATTGCAATGAGCTGTGCAGTGATGTGGAAAGCTCATAATATTTTAGCGAGAAGCACAAACTACATCTGGGAAAAGAAATTTATCGATTGACATTTCTCTCTGCTGATTGCTTCCATATATGCATAGTTTCAATTATATTTTGAAATTTAAGTACGAATGTGGAGAGGGGACAAGAAGGATAGCGATAAGGTGAGGGCTATCGTTCGAAATGTGTTACTGAATTAATTCAGGTGCGAACTAAGCACTCAAACTAACAGGACACTTGGAAACGTTGCTATTTGGACAGGGATGTAGAAGTAAATTTTTTTAAAAAAAATTCTGCTATAGCAATTGAAGTGACGTGACTATCAGGCAGTAATCACACCTGAATTCTGAAATTTCATTCAAGATGCTGTGTAATAAACTGAAATAACTACATTCAGCAAAATCTATCACTTGTCCACACACCACCGGACCGCAGCTTATCTGTCTGGTGTGAACTAGAAAATTTACTGTCTTCTTCGAGACAGCACGCACGCCACTCGACAGTACACAGAAAGTAGATGATCTTGAAAGTGTAGCATAATATTCTCGCTAGAAAACTAAGAGCAATTTCTTATTCGCCTGTCGAATCTTCTTCGTGATCCAAAAGTGGAGGGAGTCACCTCAACAGGAATTTCCATTAGATTGGGCGTTATTTCAATGATCAAATTTTCCACTTCACTCCATACCCAAATAAATGATTTGGGAAAACAGCAACATGATGATGAAGTTAACTGATGATATGTGTATAATTGCAATCTTTTTAAATTGCATTTCAATTTGTTTACGTAGGACTAAATGCATGGGCTAAATAAATGTTCTAGAGCTTATACGGAGTGCTCGCAGTTGAGAAATGTGCGCTAAATGATGTCCCTTCTAGCAAGGAATTTAGAGGCGAGCATTTATTGCGCAAGTCATCTCACCCATTCGTGTTGTTTTCTTAACTGTCATATTTTTTTGGGATGCTACAATCATTACTACTATTAGCAGAGGTGCAGTATCATTATCTATAAAACCTGAAAATGATAATGTACATATTAGTAATCTTATTTTGCATTTTTATCTAGATGAGAATTTTTTTTCTTCACGACTTTATAAGATGCAATTTTTTTTCCTTCAAATGAGTGCGATCAAAAGGATGCCATTTTGTAGGAAAAAAAGTTAGGGAAAAGAGGTAAACGGCGGATTGTATTTTTATAATTTAAATAAAAGTGCTTCATTATCGGAAGACATGCCAAAGGAAGATACAGATCAGAGGTAATAAGACGAAGAGACGAGAGAGGTTACACAAAAGTTCATCCTTATTGTGCCGATGGACATTCCCACGGTATGAATCCATTTTATCTCCTTGAGTCAGCCTTACCTACACTTTTATGTCTTGCTGGCAACGTAAAACGCCCACTTGAAAATAAACTTTCACAAATCTTGAGCATTTGCATCGAGATGGAATGATTTTCCCTCAACTTGCTACGTACCTTCGTACATCGTATAATGATAGCAGACGAGAGTGAACGAGGACTCATCAGAGCTTAAAGCTTATTTTATATCTACTGGCAAATTACTCAGCTCATTCTTGTAAATATTATCAATTTTAAGTTTCTTCAGTATGATTAGTGCCTTATAACTACTCGGCTGTGCATATTATACGACAGCAATAAAATTAATTAGGTAAGTGCTATATAATGCAGTTCCGCAACGAAATTTCTTCATGGCGGAGCGGTTGTCCAAATAAAGACGGCAAGGATATATTTTTGTATTATCTAGTTAAGCGTCATACCAATCACAACTATCAATCCGTCCTGATTAGCATAAAACTTCACTTCTAATCTATTTTTATAATTAGCAATCTCCTTAAAGATGAGACTTACATGGCGCTAAGTCAACCGTGTAATATTAGTCGCGAGTCTTAAAACTCTTCAAATCCGTGCTGCCAATAGCTCTGCTAAATTCAGCATTTTTAGAGGCACTGCCTAAGCAGAGTAAATAAATTTGAACTTTTTCCTCATTGGGACAAATAATTACTAGATGTAGGCATCGGAAGGCACATAAAATGAGTAAAATGAGTAAGTACCCCATTTGTCTCAATAAAAATTAATTCATGACTAGTCTTGGAAGCTTAGATCAGCCCTCTTCATGTTCTAACTTTCCGTGCGTCTTGCAATGAAAGGATTGTTCTTTCCTCAGACCCTTGTTTGCATTTTGTCACTTTGGCATAAAAAAAATTTGCCTGCAATATTACACAAGCTATTGCTACAAGCATCATAATAATAATTGTTCTAGGAAGCTCTTTTGTTTATAAGACAAAAGAAGGAACCAGCGGAAAACTATCGTTTTAGAGATAATTAATGAGGGAAACTACACCAAAAATCTGTAACCTGTTACCCATTATCCCCCAAGAATAATTGAATCTTTTACAAGAGAGAAACGGCTCAAATTACTCAAAAAAAAGTTATAATTTACCTTCCCTACAGCTTAGCAATAAGATCCTATTGAATTTTTTATTAAGTACTGTAAAGGTGGCCTTCCAACTTTTTAATGGGAATGGCGTGGGTGACCTTCCTGGCTTAATAAAATTCCTTAACATGGGATAGCCGGTCCCTGTGCACTTTACCCTTTGACAACAATTCTACTATCTTTGGGAATAAACAGACAAAGCAGTGAATCATACAAAAGCTGCGGCTTTTCACCCAACCTTTTTTTTCTTGCCTGCTTCGCCAAAGAAGTGAAAGAGCAGACACCAGGATGTTGCTGGGACTGCTGCCTTGCAGAGTGTAAAATATCTCAAAGGAAAAAAAATTATCCACCTCTTCCATATATTTCATCATCAATCATTAGGATCACCAGTGTACGAAATCGTACCTAAGAAAACGACTCCCTTTTTTCGAGATGAAGGTTGCTCTAACATGCATTTTAGGTAGTAATACACGTTTTTTCACAATCTCACGAAGGTTATCTTACAATAAACATTTTTATTCTGTTTTTGTTTTTGATTTTCTTTTTTTTGCAAGAGAATCCATATGAGATTACCATGAAGAAACAATGCTCGGCATATCGTTAAAAATGCAGTGATCTTCTCTTTGGTGTACATTAATGTAAAGTCTCCTATAAAGTTGGGTCAAGTTAACCAAGATTATTTTCAATAAATCGTGACGTGAACACTTTATCTATCACTTTTTTTGCGTTTATTGCTACTCGTTTTTCCCGATTTTTTTTCCATTCAACAGGTACAACACTACACATGTCAGTGTGCAACTGCACCAGGATGAGTGATAATGCAGTCAGAAGATTGGATTTATCAACTTATACCGAAAATTAAAGGGAGTAGACAAACAAGCGCGAGCAGTTTTATGTAGGAGAAGTAGATAAATTTAATGTAATAATAGTACTAATTCGGTAGGTAGGAGCAGTAAATTTAACAAGAAAAATTATCCTACTATTTGTTCAACAGCAAGTTAATGTATTTCTGCTTTATAATTGTCACAGACATTCGTTACTCCCTACTCCCTGCACACAGATCAAGTTGCAGTTTTCCTACTATTTCGCTGTGCGAGTTGGGAGTTGGCGGAGTGAAAATAAGCAAGTTTTTCTTTTTTTAAAAAAGAAATATATGGCAACTCCCCACACTCAGACTGAGCCTATATGTTTGACGAGTAGACACTTCTGAGAATTTATTATTGGTGAGGGAACAAAAAGTAATAATCCTTTTACTTGCTATGATGAGTAACGTTATCCTTCATAATCCATTGCATTTTCCGTTTGCAAGAAATGGTCAGCAGCGGAGTGATTGCAGCCAAAGTTTTCATCAAACATTAAAGTCAATTAAAGGCTTTTGCATGTGTAAAGTTCAATAATGCAATTTATTCGTGTGAATTACCTAAAGTGGTCGGGCAGGGTAAGCAGCAACTTCTCACGTTACGTTTTTGGCCGGATTCTTTTCTTAAAAGAAACCCGCCGACGACATAATCTGCTGTGTAAAAAAAGGCGCTATCTTTATTGCAGTTTAGTGCATAAAGGAAAGTGGAGGCTCGACTGTTCGCTTCCATTTAGTTAGCGTACTCTCTCATTCCTTAGCAATGAGGTTTGTATGCGCGGTGGTGTAATGAGAATGCGGCTGATGAGTAATGGCTCTAGTACCGCTGACAGGTTCCGATAAATAAATACCGAACGAAGTAAATCAGTTCTTAAGTAAATGAGTAAGTGATTTTGCCTTTCTGGTTGCGTTCCATTGCCACCGTGCGTAAGGTAAAAGTGGGCTTTTGTTAGCTTATTTGGTATAATTTATTAGCTGCATTAAAAAGAAGAATCATGAGCTCGTCATATGCTTCCACGGTTTAATTATGAAAGAATTTTTTTTCAAATGGCTCATAATGAAGATCTGCAAACTACTCATTGTCAGAAATCGTCAAGGCTGCAAAGCAGATCGTGTAGAGAGGAGTAGCGTAGTTCAGTAGTTGCAGCAGATGGGCGTTTTGATTCACTAGCTGTTAAAACTGTAGTGTAACCACGTCCTCATCCCCTACTAACTGCTGTGGCATTTAAGTAATGGCAGAGCCAACCTTTCAACTCTACCTTCTTTCGTAATAGAGTCCGCAAGCTGCTCTACACTCGTCAGATTTATGTCCCATGTTTTGTGTTTTATCTATTAAAGCGCAATCATAGCTCGTACCATAGTTTAAAAAAAAAGGTGGATGGAGACACAAAAAAAAATTGTGTGCTGCCAATGCAATGTGGACTGTGCACTAATAGAGCTAACCCAAAAATGTTTGACCTTTATGAAAAAGTGCTGAAGCCGCAAACTGTGATGTGGCAATTTCCTTTGTCTCGTATAAAGAGTTGGTGACCATTTTAGGTTCTTGATTAGAGAACAAAGGACTACTAATTACTACATCAGAGCAATTTACTCTAGAAGAGTTGCGCCACTAGTTGCCTATTATCCTTATTTACGGTTGCCCTGTCCATGGTTACAGTTTACTTGACCTGAAACGTGAGCTCGCTCACTTAGTTTCAGCATCTCTTCCTGATTTTCTTAAAAATCGGAATTGCATGTAACTCTGTGGCTGGAAAGAAAAATGTTTAGTGCACTGATAGTGCTTCGCAGCTTTTAGCACTTACGCCTAGCTAAATCTTCTAATCTGTCGAAACCATAAAGTCAATTTGGAAAGTGTCCAGATAAGAAGGATGAGAATGAAGTGTAATGACACTAGTGAAAAAACTAGTTTTAATAAAATCATGTTTGCTGCAGCTTTTAGTATCCCACCTGCCTGCTACTTTCGATTAGTGTAAATGTTTACCACGGATCCGCCTTTTCTTAAAAAATATGGGTACAAGCCGCTCATTTATGCAGCAAACAAAACAATGTCATTTCTTATTAGCCCAAGCATTAATTAGTAAGTACCGGTTGCAGAGAGCATTTTCGAAGTGGCATTCTTACATGACTCCTCAGAAAACAATTCCTACCAACTGTCATCATTATTGTCATTTCAGCATTCGTAATTGCAGTTTTCAGCTCCCTAGCTTAGCAAACAACTAGTTTCTGCGCACTATCATGGCTATGCCCTTTCCTTCCCCTTCCACTCACTTATCTTTTTCAATAGCCTCCTTTCCCAGAACGATGAGCTTCCAAATAAAAATATTTCGTTGGAAAGGACATATACGATATCACATTTTCACATTTCGCTAACCCGTAACTGATGCGCACATAAGTGGAATAAGTGTTGAAAGCTGAACGAATTTAATTTGTTTTGAAACCATAAAAACTGTTCCATGAGCAGCATCATTTCAACAATAATTGCACTAGAATTTTCCACCCTTTTCAACCCGATCTGTTCACAGTGCCGTCACCTAAAACCCTATTAGCTCCCACATCGCCCCATGTCTGCTCACACGCATTCACGATTTTATCGATGCTTGCTTGCCATGTATAATCTATGGGCCTTCATCTTTTCATGTGGTCCCGATTTATTTTAAAGGAAATTAAGTCGTGCAGTTAGCAGCTCATAACTTTTT